>JASANC010004539.1:0-62575 GCA_030248135.1 Theristus sp. LFF4_11
TGCGCCGCGTTGGTTTGTTTTTTTGAAGCACGCCCCCCACCGATTCCGGAAACCCGAAGGTACCAAACTCCGGTGGGATTGGGGAATGGACGGCTCACCATCCCGTGGAACCAATACCCTCGCCACGTGAGGGGGACAGCCTCTAAGCCCCGCTCTGTCCTGGGGGCACCAGTGATCTTAGCCCGATTTCGGTTTCGGTGGCCTGCGGTCGCTATATCCCCGGAGGGCAGCGAATCCGAAACTTTCGTTTTCGTTTTCGTTTTGCTGAAAAGCGTAAATCTTTGAAGTTATTTTTGAATTGTCCTCTTCGATTTAATCGAAAATCACGCCATGTGCGAAATTCTGTAAATTCTGTGCAAAAAACAGAAAAATCAGAGATTGCAAAACATTGTTGCATGTAGCTTTTTCGTTGTTGTTAACGTACGCACCGCTGTGTACACACCAGCACCAGTGACAAAAAGGAGTTGTCTACCGTTGATTTTCACTTTTTTTACCGGTGTCAACTTCAACTAGTGTGGCAGGATAAACCGTCTGTCCGGTGAGTCATTGCCTTTGCCACAGGAGACCTTGCGTTCCGCAATGCTTCTGCGATACAATTTGTCCTGGACAAACCAGTGTCAGCGAGCTAAAGTCTGATTGTTATTTTAGTATTTTTAGTGGTCGCTAAATGCCCGAAATCCGCAAATGTGAAAGTTTCATTTGTCTACAATACAAAGTACGAGGGTTGCCATGTGCAACCGAAATCATAAATAAACGGCGCAAAAATATGGCTCTTATGTACTTGTATCCGTGTGTACCACATCAGAGACTTGAAAAGCGTTGTCGAGCCAAGTCTTTCACTGCTTACACAAGGCCATATTCCTCCTTTTATATGCGTCTCCCGCATTTTTAGATAATTGTATTAACAGAGCCAGAGCATTGGACAATTAGGTAAGTAATGTGAGTTTGGGTGACCGGGGAAACAAGAAAAAGCAAGTTTATTTGTTTTAAAACCACTCAAAACAGATCAAATTATCAAATCAAAACAGATCCGCTGCTAAATCCTTCTTTTGTGAGAAACTAGAAAGGAAAGCAGAGAATTTATCTTTCAATCTATGCGTTTGTGAAGATCGCCGCAGTCAGTCTTTTTCGTGTTTTTCTTTAAGTTACAACTTACAAGTATCAGTCTCTTTATCCATAAATTAACAATGTGCAGATGCGAGAACCACGGCAAGCGTGCGATTCGCCGCGGCCACAAGCGTCGCTGTCCGTACCGCGACTGCGCCTGCGAGGCGTGCGCGCTCGTTGCTGAACGCCGCCAACTGACGAAGCAAATGAATGAAATTCTCACGTCCGAAGGCAAGACAGCAGCGACGACGAGCTGCGACGACGACGATGGTCACTGCAACAGTCGCCATGCAGGTGTGCGCGACGTTGTCACTCAAAATGCTTGCGCTGAAGTTTCCACAACGCCCTTGCTTCTCGAGTGCCCACTGACGCACATCACAACGCACGCGCACAGACTACGCATTTTGCATATCAAGCCGTTCTGTCGGCTGACGCTCATGTGGAACTTTCATGCAACTGTAATGTGAAGCTGTTCAGGTTGCCACTAAAAAACGCGCTAACGCTCTCCATTTCGTGTCAGTCCGAAGCTAGAGACATTCCACTTGGTTCGACATTCAGGTGAACGCCACGTGCCGTTCTGCCAGCGATGCGAGTTTCACGGCGTGAAAGTCAGACTGAAAAATCACAAACGCCGTTGCCCCTACGTTGAATGCGTCTGTCGTAAGGTTTGTATGACCTATTTATTTAAACGTGTCCCACTGAAATGACGTCATGTGCCGCAAAACATGCGCTTGCCGTTCACAGCAAACCAGACTTTCCGTTTGGCCGATTTCTTCCCGTAAACAAATGGTGAATGTCGAATCAGTCACACCAAACTGACATTTTAGTGTCTGTACTTTGACAAACGGGCGTTTTTAAAGCAAATGACCTCATTTTAGTCCGGACACGCTTGAATGAATCCACAAGAGTAGAACGTGTCAATGTTTCGAAGTCCTGAAGTCCCATTCATGCAGACGAACGTCCGTCCGATACGTAACTACAGGAAACAGCTACAGCAGAGCCCCAACCCCACGGAAAAAGCAGAGCCTGCGGCTGCAGCGCTGTTGTGACAAACCGGACTGACATGACATGGTCGGCATAAATGGGCCTTAAAAAACCTAATTTTTAGTATTTTAACAAAAGTTATATTCTTTCCTTCATGCGCAATAAACATTGGGATAAAAATGCATTCCTCAGCGCAATTTCGTATTCTGACTGATTTCCGCTGAAGACAATGACAAAACGTGGATTCACCGTTTCATTGTAGCATTTGCAAAATTATCTACCGTCTTCGTCTGTTTTTTTTCAAGTGTCTGGTGATCACAAAAAAGCAAGCACTGATGGCGAAACAGATTCGCGTTCGACGACAGAAGAAACGAGAGCGAGAAGAAGAACAGAGTGATCTGTCTCTTTATCACAACCAACCGCATCAACAGCAAATATCAGCAACGACATCAGCTGCCTGTATTTTTTTAGAAAAAAACGATCACTCGTTTATAGACGCTGCAAACAGACTGTACGCAATCATCAGCCCCTCCACAGACGGTCAGTGCATTTTCTAATTTTCCATAGCTCATTCAAAAAGTTACAAACGAGGGAATGAATAACCATGTAAAAATTATTTTGGAGTAATTATTGGCACGCACTTTGGCAACAATAATGACATTTTTATTTTGTCATTTTTAGTGTAAAACGGCTTACAGTTTATCCACTCTTTAATCCGTTCCAAGCTTTTTTATAAGATCCCCTCGTTGATAAGACTTTACCAAAATTGCTTTGACTAAAATTTTTTATTCATAAATTTACAGAATGTGGTTTACAGTTTAATTCTAAATCATATGCAACCAGCTGATTGGTTGATGATTACGAGATGCATGATTTCTGCGCATGCATTGCTTCGGAGGTGGAGTCTGTCCTGTACAGAAAGCATGCATCACGTAGCTCTACTGTACTGCATGATATCGAAATAGACTGCAGGTACTGTAACTATCAATTTTTAGGTTCCGAGACGCATTGCGTTTGCAGACGTCGAAGAAAGAAAACTAGTTTCAATCTTTGAGTGGCAGTTCAAAACAGCCTAAGTGACCTAATTTAGAAGACTTGGATCACTATGCCAATTTTGAATTCCCGCGTAATGCAGGAAGCTGTTTACCTATCTACATGTATGTGCGCATTGAGTATCGGGACAAAAAAAAAGATCGAAGAGTTTACGGTATTTCTCCAGTGGCGGTGGTATCGCATGTGGAGACGGGATCCGTCAGTTCGGCAAAATCAGAATGCAGTTCAACTGAAGCAATGCGCCCAACGCACCACAGCGCAGCAACGTCGAACTCAAGCTGCACATCAACTCATTGTTCATCAACCGTTGCTGTTCCACCGAAACTAACACAAATGAAACGTATGTCTATGATACGGTTTGCAACCTTAAGCGATTTTCAAGATTTCGATCAACAAGAACGGTGTTGAAGTGCGGAACAACCATCCTTCAACCGTTGTGTTTTCTTGTGAATATTAAGACAAGGTTGCATGCGAACAAACGTGTCGAACCGAGACGAGAATAACATTACTTGCTTCTAAAACTCCCCATTTTGGGCACCATAATTTCAATTTGCATCAATTTGGAATTTTGGATGTATCGGACCTGTTTACTGTTGCAGGCAAAACACACAGTCCTTGTGTGGCAGAACGTGCACTTCCGCCGCTCTGGCGTCTGACAAATAGTAACGCTATTCAAAATAAAATCAGTGATCGTTCGCAAACTCAAATGGATTGAGAAATTACGAACATTTGTGCATATATGACCTATTTTTAAACGTGTCCCACTGAAATGACGTCATGTACCGCCAAACATGCGCTTGCCGTTCACAGCAAACCAGATTTCCCGTTTAGCTAATTTCTTCCCGTAAACAAATGGTGAATGTCGAATCAGTCACACCAAACTGACATTTTAGTGCCTGTACTTTGACAAACGGGCCTTTTTAACGCAACTGACGTCATTTTAGTCCGGACACGCTTGAATAAATCTATAATACATGAATTTTTTACTTGAAAAGCATAAAAAACATTTTGTCCAGTTGCATGCTTTTCATTGCACGTGCTGAAAAACAAAATGTTTTTGTTTCTAATTGTTGTTTGAATGAAGAATTTTTTCATAAAACCAACAAAAAAGTTGCATGTGTTGATATTTTAGCAAGTGCTGTTTTATGACAAATGCCGTTGCAACTCTGATAAAAGCAATAAAGCATGTATCTAGATAGGAGTGCGCCCATCGCCCGTCGAAAGTGAATTGCCTTTTTTGTAATGAAGTTATTCAATCAGCTTCGTTGGTAAACAAGTTTCTTTGAAGACTGATGCTGAATTGTCTCTGAACGCAATGCAAACCAATGTGATTTGTCAAAAGAATGATGTAAAGCAAGCAAACAAACATTAATCAGACCTAACAGTAGCTGACTTTTCTAGTTTCCATCCTTGTGCAAAAGCTTCATCTGTGCAAGCTGCTTTTGGCCAGCACCAAAGCATGTGCGCGTGCACAATTCCTGCTTTTACTGCATGTGTACACAGGATGCCCAGGATATGCAGAGGCCACCATCATTGCCTTGCCGAAACCGAAACCACAAGCTGAAAGACACAAATAAATATAAACGCGCTAGACCTCCAGCTTTTTCGAAAATGTAAACACAGGCCAACTGACACAAACACAATGAGAAGCATGAAGCAGAAATTCGCAGCACAGAATGAATGTCTTTTGGTGCCCAGAAATGACAGATCATGTTGGCTTTTGCGTGTGCACGCAATTACATAAAAACGTAACCAAAGAAAAACAGATGATGTTTTTGTACACAATGTATTATCAATTTCTTGAGTAATTTGTTGAGTGTGCGTTCTAAACAGTAAATATCACTTTACTTTTGCGAAAACTTTCCTCTCGATCAGCACAAACGAAAGAATGGCGTTGATTTGGCTACTAATTCCACTTTTTATCAAATACCGGTAGTTATCTAGATACTCTTTAACCTCTTTTTCCCGCAAATGTTCCTTGAAAATACACGCGCTGAGTCCACTCAGTGACTTTGCGTACGCGCTTGACGCGTGGTTTATCAGATTCTCTGCGCGTTGGATCAACCCTACCCGGTTATTTCTTCTTTTTTTTCTTCACACTCGCTCTTGGAGCGCTAACGGAATAGAAAATTCTTTCGCCAGATGCTGCATTCTGGAAGCGAAAGAAAATAACACTCTAGAACACTGGTTGCTGGTAAAATATTATGCGTTTCAAGCTTTAGTTTTGTGTCTGTTTTTCTTCTCTCTGTTTGGGTGGATCTCCATAAGTTTTCTTACCACTTTGCTGTTTAATATTTGCGTTCATTCAGTTCTGCACGTTCGTTTTTTTGTTTTTCCTCTCATCATTCATCGTTCATTGTTTTTCTACGGAATTTTTTCACGAGTTTGTTTGATAGCCTGGTTTCTATTTGATTTGAGGAAACTTTTATGATTTAAAATAACGGGAAAACTTGTGCCCGAATGTTATCGGATTTTTATGTTTAACATTTTATTCAAGCTTATTTTCGGCAAACTGAAATAGGCAAATAAATCCTTTGTTGTTGTTGTTTGTTACCGTGCTGCTGCTGAGCAAATAAATCTTTTCGCATGCACAAACGGACTGTTTCACATTTTTGAACTGTGAATAAAGCGCGCATATTTTTGAGTGCTTGGTGTGTTTTGCGTTTTAATCTGCGAGGGCAACATTGTCGCGTTGCATTGGTGAACTTTTTTTGAAACTAATTGAAATGCGGTATTGTTCTGGGAAGTTCACAAAAGCCTACAATGATCTTTCACCTTTTCAGATCTGTAAAGTGCAGGTCTACAAATAAAGACGCAAAAACCCCAGCATATACAGTGACAGCCGACAATGGCGACCGTCACGAAAAGCGCAAGCAGCTCCGCCGTCGACGCAAACGACGACCAAAAGTCGGCGGAGTGCCGCACGCACGGCAACGCTGCGTTCGCGAAGCGCGACTTCAGCGGCGCACTGCGGTGCTACGACGAGGCGCTGCGATACGCGACCGATGGCTCGCAGTGTGCCATCATGGCATTCGGCAATCGATCGGCGGTGCTCTGTGAAACCGGCAATTATGAGCACGCGATACACGACATTCAGGTGAAACAACACACTTTGCAGTCCGCTGGCTAGATGTCAGACTGCGTTTCATTGTCGTTCGTTTCTCGCTGTGACTGCCGCGAAACCGTGTGAGCTTTCTTTCTTGAATAAAAATGCGGCGATGGCGATACAATACGTCCGAGACAACACCGCACATATATTTCAAAACATTATCTTTTTTTTGGTCCCGCATCTCAATGCGCGCATAGATGGGTAAGCAGTCTCATGCACGACGCCGGGAATTAAAAATTGACATACGGATCCAAATATCCCCTAAATAAGGCCGGGTCACTTAGGCTATTCTGAATTACCACACACAGATTGAAACTAGTTTCCTTTTACGTCCTCAACCACATTGAGTCGCAGGTCTTAACGAAAAAATAACAGTATCAATCAAGAGTTCAAGTATGATTCTCACCAGTGAAGGAAGGGTCACGCGAATTGTTGTTATGTTCATTTTCATCGCACTCCGAAGAAATAAGTCAACACATTCTGCAGCGCGCATTACGCCATCGGCCGAAGAGCGCAGATCTTCGACGCAAATTGGAGGCACGTCTCGCCAGTGCGGAGACGTCGTTGAAGGCGGCCTCGGATGGACGCAGGGAATTCCGCCCGCAAACGTTGCACTGTGGCACGCACTCCACTGTGAACGGCCTGGCAGCCGCGTTGTCGCTGACGTACTCGCAAACAAAGGGACGAATGCTCGTTGCTGCGAAGTCGATACCGGCCGGCTCACTTTTGATTCAGGTTGGTTAATTTCGCTAAGTTTGTATTAACAATTTTTGTAAAAAGCGTTTTTTTACTTATGATTTTGCTCCGTATTTTAAGCTGCACTGTTTTTCTGAAGTGATTTGTCTGTGGAAAAGTGTCTTGAGTTGCTGGTTTTTGTTCGCAGTCAAAAGATTCACTGTGTGCTGAAAAAACGCAAAAATCCAAATCCAATCCAGTCCAATCGATTGAACAGGCCCAGTGCTACCGTTTTTGAGTGATTTTTCAAAGTGCTTTCATGAATTCTCAGTAGCAAGTGTACGTTAGTGCGCGTTTTCGCAGCAACGCCTTTATGCCGCACAGGAGCGGCCAGTGGCGCACGCGCTGCAGCAGCCGTTGGCAGCGTTCATCTGCGCCAGCTGCCTCAAAGTGCTGCCAGCGTCTGCACTGCCCTGTCAGCATTGTGCGTCCGAGCGAGTGCGCTTCTGCGACGAGACGTGCCGCGAGCACGGCTGGCACAATTTCCATCGGTGGGAATGCGGACATGCGCAACTGTTTGCACTGTGCGACCAGCGGATGGATGACAGCGCGCAGTACGCACAGGCGAGACACACGCTGACATCTTCGTTTTTCAAATAGCTGCTTTGAAAGCGAGTGGGAATTGCAAAGGTAGATAGATAAAAAGGCAGGTAGCAAAAAAAAGAAAGGCTGACCAGTAGATATGTAGACCAGTAGTACATGTGTGCAACTGCGGTTGGTTATAAGTGGAGAACAGCAGTAAATTCGTCCTTTAGTGCTATACACTGTAGGCAAGGTGTTTTTGGGCAAACCAAAACTGAGTAACTAGCCGATTGACTGTAATTAAAATTGGGAAGGACACCCCGTCAGTAAGAATTGCTGTTCCGTGATTCCACCGACACGGACTGTCGTGTCGGAGCCAATCAATGGGCACATGGTGCCGTACTCACAGCCGCACCACACTAAACACTGATCGCATTTTCTTCAGGTCGTTCGGCGAGCTATTTTTCATCTCGGTGCCGAAGCACTGGCCGATTTTGACCAAATCACCGCCGAAAGCGCGGACTCGTCATTGAAAGCACGCTATCCGGTGGACTTCGGTTGTGCTAAAGCTGGCCAAAAAGCGCAGTCGTTCGGCCACAACTGGCCGTCGTTGTGCAGTCTGGTGAGCGATCGAAGCACAACTGGCGACGCCGTTGACACAACTGGTGACGCCATTGACACAACTGGTGACACCGTTGACACAACTGGTGACGCCGTTGACGCCGACGCGGATGTTGGCGTTGAAGCGTTCGTCGAATCCATTGTGCTCGTTGGCTTCGTCGAGAGCGCTGCCGCCGAAAACGGCGAACTTCGTTGGCTGGTCGAGCAGCCGGAGCGAGGACGCCGCGCGATTGGCGGACTGTACGAGCATCTGCTCGGCGTCATGCACTGCAACGCGCACGCCATCCTGCCACTCTGGCGACGTGACAATCATCCTGGTGTGCGCAGAATGAAAACAATTTGTCTTAACAATTAAAAGATTGGACAAGGACTTAGTGAGAACAATTTGATTTCAGAGCTGTCGTCAGCAGTGTCGTCAATTCTGCCGTCACACATGGCACGTGGCATCTATCCGACGCAGTCACTGATGAACCACAGTTGCCAGCCAAACGTTACCACCGTGTACGATGGTACGCTCGTGCAGGTTGGTTAAAAAAGAACCATCGTGTGAAGTACAGGTGCTTTTTGGTTTTTCTTTCTCTTATTCTCAGTCACAAATAAACAAACCCACATGCCGCATATGTATGCCAAACGTTATTTCTTCTTTGAATGAATTATATAAAAACACTTTGTGCTAAAATTAAATACATCAGATTCAAAAACAAACCAAAAAATAACTGAACAAAACGGTGGTCTTGCGTAGGTTCGAGCAATCCGCGAAATCGCCTCTGGTGAAGAGATCACGTGGTCGTATGGGCCAAAGTTTGGCACGGAAGCTACACGAGAGCGATTGCAGAGACTGGCGGCACAATATGGATTTCGATGCGACTGTGCGCCGTGCAACGACGAACGTTTTCTGCAGGTCAGTTACAAAGAAAGAAGATAAGCATCGCCCCAGCAAATACTCCACCCACAGAAATTTTCTGCACAGAAAGCAAGCATCACGTGATCACGAACAACGACGCTGATTCCCTATAATTTAGAATTCGACTGTACTTGCAGCTGCCATTTAGTGGTTCTTCTAAAACTTTTAGCTATTAGCTTTTCACTGGCTTACAAATGCTGTGTTTTTGCGTTTGCTGTACATTGATAAAAATCCAAATTTGCACGGCGCACATTGTTTTGCGTGTTTTTCTGAAATTAAAAAAGTTTAAAAATTTTAAAAGCAAAACTTTTTGAAATTAAAAGGAGTTTCAAAAATTATAATGTTTTCGAGTTTTGCACAGAAAAAAGGTCAAACCAGCGCACCTCTTTTCTCAGTGTTCTCGTTTTCGGTTTGGTTAGATTATCAGCTTTTCGTCCGAACGTTGCTTTTTCTGCTCAGATGGAAGCCGAGCTGACGGCGTTGAACTGCGCGCGCTGCGCGGCGCAATGCCGCAAGTGTCCAAACGAAGGTCCGGCAGTGCTCAGCGACGAGCGAACAGTGGCGCGCTGTCGCTGTTGCACGCACGAAACGCCAGTGGACATTGCGAAACTCGAGCGAAAACTCCAGATCTACGAGAGTCTCGTTCCGAGTTTGGACGATCAAGATCGGATGAGCGACGTGAGCGTTGAGACGCTGCAGAAGGCGTTCGCCGGCCTCGAGGCTCTCTTCTACACCGATCACCAACGCTTGAACCAAGTTCGCGTCAAGACCGCCGACGCCGTCGCTGCAGTCGACCCGGAGTGGTCGGTACGACTCAGGCGTTCGGTGCTGAGCAGCTATGAACGCTTTTATGGGGCGTACTCGGAGGAGTATTTGTGGGTGCTCGCAGAGCTCCTGCTGACCTACTCACAAATTGAGGTATGCATTATATGAACACAACCCTTGTTTGGAGGGCCGTGCACTTTGGTTGAACAAAAGAAGACAAAATCCACTGAGTCACTATCAATTTCTGAAGGATGACTGAGAGAGTGTGCAAAAACAAGAGCGTACTTTTCAGCTAAAATTTGCTGACGTTGGTTTTTATCCACTGCTATTATATTCGTTAAGAACGCACACTCACGAAATTCCGTGCACTCAAAGTACTGACCAAGTTGGTTGGTCAGTTTCATGGTAAGATTTCTTCTAATGTGAGTGGGCGCTTATAGTGTTTTTTCAACCCAAACACATGCTGAATGTATTTTCTCTGTCAGGGCAATATTGAGCAGTGGATGAAGCAGAGCAAGCAACTGGTCGACCTGCTTGTGCGTCATCTCGGTGCACAATGCGCGCGCGACGCGTTCGCCATGAAATACGGACAATTCGGACTGGACTACTTTGACGGAATCGCGGTGATCTTCGTGAAATGAAGGAATCGTCCAGAACAATCGTCCAGAATGATTAGTAGAAGTCTGCTCGCTGACCGGCAACTCAGTGAATGTACTTGCTTTCACGTGTATTTTTTAGTGTTATTTTGTTTGTTTTGTTCTGGCGCAATAAAAAATTTCAGGTCGTTTTTTCTTTTATTATCGATCGTTTCCAGTATTCAGTGAATGGTTGAACAATAATGACACCCTCTCATTCACACAACAAATAACAATCAAATGACTGATCAAAAGACTTTCAAAAGCGTCATGTTCAAAACTTGGTCAAATCTGTGCTGTGTGTTTGGTTTCGACCCGATTTTTAGTGATCACATAGCTAGAAAAAAGAAAATGTCCATTCCAATTTCTTTTTTGAACCTGTTGTTCAGGCAACCAATCAGCTATACTAATACTACAAATTATCTAGGGCGGCAAAAGATATGTCGGATTTAGTTATACGATGCGCATGCCTGCTAGTGGCGTATCGTATCAAACTTCCATTCTGCATTCGCATCATCACACTCTCACGCATTCCACAAGTGCAACGTCGGCGGCATCACCTTGCGACGAAGCATCGCCGCGAATCCAATTCGTAGCTCTTTGTGTTGTCGCAGGTACGTGGCGCCATTCAGTAGCATGTTCAAGTTCAACATCACATAGACCGTCAGCACGGCGGCCGGCGTCCTCTCGACGTCGCACAACACGCCCAAGGCGACGTAGACGTACGTCGGCAGGCACGCGAACAGAAACGTGTACAACGTCGTCTGACCCATCGACACGAGGAACGGCCGTTCGCTGCGGAGCACGCTGACGATCGTCTCGGTCGAGGAGACGCGCGCACGGCGCCGGATGTAGAGCACGATGACGAGCACGTACAGCAGACAGGACGAGAGCGACAGCGAGTTGCTGAAGACGGTGAACGCGCGGGCGACGGCTGGCGCCAGTTTTATAAGAGCTTTACTAGTCCAATAGTGCTACACTGATACACCACTGGAGCGCCAAAATAATTTCATAAATCAACAAATTTCAATTGCCTTACATCATGTTGAACAGCAGACATTGGTGAATCAGTTCCAGGTCAAAAAACGAAACCACGATGCTTCATTATGTTATTCAGGCGCTCAGTGGTGTAGTAGCACTATTGGACTATTGAGCTTTTATGAAACTGGCGCCCCTGGCGACTGCGTCATGCTCATCATGCACCACTCGCTGCTGCGTTGCTCGTCGCAGTACGCGGTGTGCGAGAATGCTGCGGCACCTAGCAGCGCGCTTGAGCCGTATGTCGCACCTGCACTGTCCGCACACAAACTGGCTGCCTCGTATTTCGTTCAATACTCGCAATTTCAGGAGGTAAAGCATGTTTGTATAAACCTGTCCTGTCATGCGAAACCTTAACCTCACTGTGGCTTGAATTGCAGCTGAACAAACTGATCCGTTTTTATTCGTTGAAATCCAATTCCTCAGTTGTGGCTTATAGGATCCATAATGTTTTCTTGCAACGCCGATCCCGTTCTTTCTTATTTCGCGTGCTGAATTCTACGAAAAAAGTGGCCGGTTTAAACAAACACACTGTAATCCCAATCGACACGGTCCAACACTGGGAAACAATCGCTGCACTGTTTCATTGTGGCTGACTTTGAATATTTTACAGTCAATTTCAAATTGTTGATGGATGCAGGCGTTTTGTTCAACAGGTGTAAAAAGGCATAAAAAATTTAATTGCAAGAATAGTTGCACGCGAGAAAAAAACAGCGTGTGCAACAAACACAACAAAATAAGAAAAACGTTCTCAAAACTAAATTTTGTGTGCAATTAAACAAAACACCTGCATCAACAACGATAATTTGAAAGTGATTAAAAAATTCGAGGTCGTCTAAATGCAACAGTGCAACCACTTTTCCCCAGTGAACAGCACACCGACAAACATCTACTGCCAAAGTTAGCACGCACGTGTGCGCTTGTGCGACCATGCAACTGAAACACGAGTGTGCAGAGCGTACTCAAGGATTTTGTACGCCATGTGCCGTGCGATAAAAAAACTAAACAAAGAACAAACCAAATCATGCGGATGCGCGAGCGAGCGAAGCGAGCGGACAGCGCATCACGCATTATATGGCTGAATATGGACCTGCGCGCGTTTTCAAAATTTAGTCGCTGTCCTGCAGCAACGAACATACATGCTGCAAACTTGATACTGTGCACACGAAGAGACCTGCCAAAGTTGCAAACTGTGCCGAAGAAAAATTTTCGCCAGACTTCTTTACG
This sequence comes from Theristus sp. LFF4_11, assembly GCA_030248135.1. Lineage (NCBI taxonomy): Eukaryota > Metazoa > Nematoda > Chromadorea > Monhysterida > Xyalidae > Theristus > Theristus sp. LFF4_11. The sequence continues at coordinate 12,701 of JASANC010004539.1, forward strand.
TACGTTCTAGACGCGAATTACCTATTCTGAAATCTTGGTTACTTATTCTTCTGTCTCCTTTTTTTTTTCAGCTATGTCATCAAGATGTGTTACCCCTTTCAATTTTTACCTGCGACATTTTGACAGTCAAACAAAAATGTTTCCTGGGGTAATTCCATCCGGAGATTTCGGAAATTGGGTTAATTTTTTACCCAAACCTTGTTTTTGGGTAAAAAATCGGGCATTTTTAAAAGTTCGCAGGGTTTTCACTGGGTTTTGAGTGTTCGCCCTTTCAATTTTTGTCTAAAGTTGTTTCAAAACCGAAAAAAATAGTTTCCTGGGGTAACTTCATCTGTAGATTTTGAAAATCTAATTACTTTTTTGCCCCGAACTTTTTGGGACAAAAAATTGGGCATTTTCAAAATTTTGGAGGTTTTGACCTGGTTTCAAATGTCGCCCTTTCAATTTTTGTCTGAAATTGTTTCATGACCGAACAAAAAAATTTCCTGGGGTAATTTCAGCTGTAGATGTTGAAAATCCGGTTACTTTTTTGCCCCGACCCTTTTTGGGCAAAAATTGGGCAATTTTTGTCTAAAGTTGTTTCATACCCGAACAAAATAGTTTCCTGGGGTAATTTCATCCGTAGATTTTAAAAATTCAATTACTTTTTTGCCACGACCCTTTTTTGGGCAAAAAATTGGGCATTTTCAAAATTTCGGAGGTTTTGACCTATTTTCAAATGTCGCCCTTTCAATTTTTGTCTGTAATTGTTTCGTGGTCGAAAAAAAAGTTTCCTGGGGTAATTTCAGCTGTAGATTTTGAAAGTCCGGTTACTTTTTTGCCCCGACCCTTTTTGGGCAAAAATTGGGCAATTTTTGTCTAAAGTTGTTTCATAACCGAACAAAATAGTTTCCTGGGGTAATTTCATCCGTAGATTTTAAAAATTCAATTACTTTTTTGCCACGACCTTTTTTGGGCAAAAAATTGGGCATTTTCAAAAGTTCAAAGGTTTTGACCTGGTTTCAAATATCGCCCTTTCAATTTTTGTTTAAAATTGTTTCATGCCGAACAAAAAAGTTTCCTGGGGTAATTTCAGCTGTAGATGTTGAAAATTTGGTTACTTTTTTGCCCGGACCCTTTTTGGGCAAAAATTGGGCAATTTTTGTCTAAAGTTGTTTCATAACCGAACAAAATAGTTTCCTGGGGTAATTTCATCCGTAGATTTTAAAAATTCAATTACTTTTTTGCCACGACCTTTTTTTGGGCAAAAAATTGGGCATTTTCAAAAGTTCAAAGGTTTTGACCTGGTTTCAAATGTCGCCCTTTCAATTTTTGTTTAAAATTGTTTCATGCCGAACAAAAAAGTTTCCTGGGGTAATTTCAGCTGTAGATGTTGAAAATCCGGTTACTTTTTTGCCCCGACCCTTTTTGGGCAAAAATTGGGCAATTTTTGTCTAAAGTTGTTTCATAACCGAACAAAATAGTTTCCTGGGGTAATTTCATCCGTAGATTTTAAAAATTCAATTACTTTTTTGCCACGACCTTTTTTGGGCAAAAAATTGGGCATTTTCAAAAGTTCAAAGGTTTTGACCTGGTTTCAAATGTCGCCCTTTCAATTTTTGTTTAAAATTGTGTCATGACCGAACAAAAAAGTTTCCTGGGGTAATTTCAGCTGTAGATGTTGAAAATCCGGTTACTTTTTTGCCCAACCCTTTTTGGGTTAAAAATTGGGCAATTTTTGTCTAAAGTTGTTATATAACCGAACAAAATAGTTTCCTGGGGTAATTTCATCCGTAGATTTTGAAAATTCAATTACTTTTTTGCCACGACCTTTTTTGGGCAAAAAATTGGGCATTTTCAAAAGTTCAAAGGTTTTGACCTGGTTTCAAATGTCGCCCTTTCAATTTTTGTTTAAAATTGTTTCATGCCGAACAAAAAAGTTTCCTGGGGTAATTTCAGCTGTAGATGTTAAAAATCCGGTTACTTTTTTGCCCCGACCCTTTTTGGGCAAAAATTGGGCAATTTTTGTCTAAAGTTGTTTCATAACCGAACAAAATAGTTTCCTGGGGTAATTTCATTCGTAGATTTTAAAAATTCAATTACTTTTTTGCCACGACCTTTTTTGGGCAAAAAATTGGGCATTTTCAAAAGTTCAAAGGTTTTGACCTGGTTTCAAATGTCGCCCTTTCAATTTTTGTTTAAAATTGTTTCATGCCGAACAAAAAAGTTTCCTGGGGTAATTTCAGCTGTAGATGTTAAAAATCCAGTTACTTTTTTGCCCAACCCTTTTTGGGTTAAAAATTGGGCAATTTTTGTCTAAAGTTGTTTTATAACCGAACAAAATAGTTTCCTGGGGTAATTTCATCCGTAGATTTTGAAAATTTAATTACTTTTTTTCCCACGACCTTTTTTGGGGCAAAAAATTGGGCATTTTCAAATTTTCGAAGGTTTTGGCCTGATTTCAAATGTCGCCCTTTCAATTTTTGTCTGAAATTGTTTCGTAACCGAAAAAAAAGTTTCCTGGGGTAATTTCAGCTGTAGATTTTGAAAGTCCGGTTACTTTTTTGCCCCGACCCTTTTTGGGCAAAAATGGGCAATTTTTGTCTAAAGTTGTTTCATAACCGAACAAAATAGTTTCCTGGGGTAATTTCATTCGTAGGTTTTGAAAATTCAATTATTTTTTTGCCACGATCCTTTTTTGGGCAAAAAATTGGGCATTTTCAAAATTTCGAAGGTTTTGACCTGGTTTCAAATGTCGCCCTTTCAATTTTTGTCTGAAATTCAAATTTCACCTTCGAAACTTTTGCAATCGAACAAAAACGTTCCTCACGATAGTTTCATTCGTAGATTCTGAAAATTTAGTTAAATTTTTTCCCCGACCCTTTCAGACACAGCGCATTAAAACCCCTGGCCTACACCAACAGGACGAATACAATGCGTAGCAACCCTCAAATTCAAGGACATAATTAGTTGAAACAAACAAAATTATAAAAACGTCAAATTCGTAACCAAAGTCGTGACGAATCAGCCGTGGAAACTGGCGAAATCGGTTCAAAAACAAAACAAACAGGAGACCTGTGGAGTCCAACGTAATTCAATGCGCTGATCTGGGATTTTGGCTTAGATTTCTTAAAGGAGCACAGTTTTAGATACTGAATCGTGACGATTTCGGGTAAATCGGCCGTGGAAGCTGACGGGCGACATCTCTCAAAAACGAAAAATTAAATCAGTGCGCTGTAAGCCGAATGGGAAGTTCGGAAGAATATATGCCCAACGCATTCTGAATTTTGTCCGATTTTGGGAATTATGTAAAAGTCAGAATATTATCTAAAAATGCGGAGGACGCATATAAAAGGAGGAATATGGCTTTGTGTAAGCAGTGAAAAACTTTTTTGCTTCACAACTATTTTTAAGTTTCTGATGTGGTACACACGGATACAAGTACATAAGAGCCATATTTTTGCGCCGTTTATTTATTATTTCGGTTGCACATGGTAGCCCTCTTATTTTTTGACAAACGAAACTATTACATTCGATGAATTTCGAGCAAATAGTAACATTATCTAAAAATGCGGAGGACGCATATAAAAGGAGGAATATGGCTTTGTGTAAGCAGTGAGAAACTTTTTTGCTTCACAACTATTTTCAAGTTTCTGATGTGGCACACGGATACAAGTACATAAGAGTTATATTTTTGCGCCGCGTTTGTTTTAATGAAAAACCTAAAAACCTTCAAAGCGTTTTTCACTTGTCCTCTTCAGCTTAGTGTGAAATCACAGCATGTGCGAAATTCTGCAAACCTGTGCAGAAACAAAAAATTAGAGACTTCAAAGCGTTGCTGCAGATAAGCTTTATTGTGATGACGTACGCACAGCTATGTAGGTACTGTGGATTTATTCAAACGTGTCCGGACTAAAATGACGTCATTTGGTTTAAAAACGCCCGTTTGTCAAAGTACAGGCACTAAAATTTCAGTTTGGTGTGACCGATTCGACATTCACCATTTGTTTACGGAAAGAAATCGGCTAAACGGAAAGTCTGGTTTGCAGTGAACGGCAAGCGCATGTTTGGCGGCACATGACGTCATTTCAGTGGGACACGTTTAAAAAATAGGTCATACATACATACCCGTGACAAAAAGGTGTTGTCTTCCGTTAATTTTCACTTTCCTCCCCAATTCCAAAAAACCCGAAGGTACCAAAGTCCTGTGGATTGTTGTATGTACATAGGAGGAGTGTGGATATTGGCTGAACCGTCCGTTCCGTGAGCCATTGCGTTCGCCACAAGAAGGGGACATTGCCTTCGCCACAAGAAGGGGACAGTGTCTTCGCCAATGCCTCTGCGCAACGCTTTGTCCTTGGCAAAGCAGTGTCAGTGATCGAAGATGTTGTCTTTAATTTGGCAGCTTTATGTTACTATTTGCTCGAAATTCATCGAATGTAAAAATTTCGTTTGTCGAAAAAGTAAGAGGGCTACCATGTGCAACCGAAATAATGAATAAACGGCGCAAAAATATGGCTCTTATGTACTTGTATCCGTGTGCCACATCAGAAACTTGAAAATAGTTGTGAAGCAAAAAAGTTTCTCACTGCTTACACAAAGCCATATTCCTCCTTTTATATGCGTCCTCCGCATTTTTAGATAATATTTGACTTGGTCAAAATCCCACTCCGTTTATAAGGCCCGTAATTCCAAATATTTATTTTATAAGACCTCTTCCCACTTATAAGGTTGTCACACAAACTTCCCTTTTTTTTTAAAATTTTTTATTTTAAAATTAAAAGGAGGATTTTATAGGAATTTATTGTGTATTTTATTTTTTGTTTTTTTGTTAAAAATTATAAAAAAAATTATTTGTTTTTTTGGGGGGGGATACCAACATCATGGATATACCACCCGCTAAAAAAATATGCCCCGCGTGCTGTCCCATGTCCTGTCCCTCCTCATGTCCCCTTTGATGTACTGCCCCTTTTCATCACCCTAAAGTAATTATAAAATTTTGTTTTAAAGAAAAAATTTTATTGTGTTATAAGAACAAAATTATTTTCGACACAGGACATGAGAAGGGACAGGAACAAGGAAAGAGACGAGACGCGACGCAGCGCATCATTGTTTAGCCTGCACTAAAGGTGCATTCATGAAACAGCATTTAGTGACGCGCAGCTGTGTTAAAACATAGCTATGCGGTTACTAAATACTACTTCATGAATGCCCTTAAACAGTATGGTCGTTTGTAGACCCTGCCTGACCATCAAGTTGGAGCATGACTAAACCTGTTTCAATTTCTTTGCTCGTTTCATTCACTTCGAAATAATGATGTTTCGACCAGGAAAGTTGAAGATGTTTCGACGAGAACCAGAACGGTAGGTGTAGGTAGGTAGGAAAGTAGGTGCTGGGGTACCTGTTGGTATTGGTTGAACATTACTCCACATAACTGTTCGCTAATTTTTATGCGCTCTTTTTATTGCTGATTTTCTTGTGAAATGGGTTATCCAATGATGGTTGAATATGATCACGTTCAAACGCTGAAACCAGCAACAATGATAAATATAATTTTTGAAGAATGAAACATGGAATTCCTGGAGTTCTTTTTATGTGGGTTTGAATAAAATTTATGAAAGGCAGTTTTGAGATGGACGAAAAAGCTAAATTGTGTGATTCACAGGCAATGAAAACAACCGCAACAGAATACTGCGACCAAAAGCAAACGTTTGATACGCTTTCAAGATATTACGCAAGGATTGGCAGAGTTTTTGTTGACTTGTTTTTCTTTATCAACACTGAACAGAAAACTAAGCAGTCTGTTGGTTGAGTGGCCGTTCGCTCCTGCATTATGCAATAAGCCAACAAGGTTATAGTGAGCAGATTCGTTCAGTTTTCTGTTTTTGACATACAGTACAGTCTATCTCGCTAATATATGCAGCTAGCTGATTGGTTGGTCATGAGCACTTCTCAGCGCCGATTGGTTGGCCATTACGTCGTGTTGCATATGTTTTCGAGATGGACTGTGAACATATTGTGCGCTATCAAGACTGCTTCCGCAGCACCATCCAGGCACCGGTTGTCACCAACTGTTTCGTTGCTTCTTTCGACAGTTTATCGATGGCCGATTTTAGCGGGGCGCATGCGTCGGCAGCCGAGCGAATGTGCTTCCCCGCGGCGCTCATGATGCGCACGTGAGACATGTTCAGTCTGCATAAAAGTGCTGTTGCTGCAGTTTTCGTTGAGAAATGCATTGTCGAACTCTAAGATACAGGTAATCAGCTGATTGGTTGATGATCACGTGCATGCACGCTTTCTGTGCACGGACGGCCAGACTCGCACCTCCACAGAAATGCCTGCGTCAGGTGATCAAAAACGGACACTTGTTAATTCCAGCCGCAGGATCAGGATCCGCCGTTAATCGCGGCAATTATTTTCGGCCTCATCACACAATCACAAACATACACAACACTGGCAGTGGCAGCTGCGCCAACTAACGACGTGATCAATTCAGTCTGATGCAAAATCTCCGTTTTTTGCAACATCTAGCGGAAGATGGTTTTTTTGTGGTTCTCGAAATGGTGCCGTTATGTTTGGGCTAGTTTTTGTGAACGGTCGCACACACATATACACACACCGGTGCGGGCGGCGCGGTGTATGTATGTCTCCCCGTTACTGACAACGAACATTATTCAGTCCTCGGACATTCTAATCCTGACGCTATACAACGCACAAACTGACGAAATTCAACGTACACCAGCACAACACAATGTGCCCACATCAAACATAAATATACGCACGGTTGATTCTGCGCAAGGCACACAAGGAAAATGGGTGTTTCTTTCATGCGTTCGAGCAACAAACCGAACACAACGCTCAAACACAACAACACAACCAAAAACACAACTTGGCTTCACTGGTGAAATACATCGATTAAACGTCGCTCTCACACGCGCACAACAAGCACTCTCTTCATTTTTCTAAATACCGTAAAGTCTTGCGTATAAGGTCTCCTTATGTAAATTTGAAAATCAAAAATTTCTGAAAAAAGTGGAATTTTGTGTGACAAGCCTTATAAGTGGGAGGAGGCCTTATAAAGCGAAGATTAGGAAGTCAGGGCCTTATAAACGGGGTGGGATTTCGACCAAGTCAAAATTTTGAATTTTTTGGTTTCCCGCCGTGTGACACTCCGCCCACTTTTGGGTGGGGGTCTAATAAGTGGGAGGAACCTTATATGCAAGACTTTACGGTATACAATGCTCACACATTCAACAACACAGACAGCGACATTTGGCCCGCGCTGCTTTCGTTTCTACACCATGAACAACATGCTGGTTACAGAACAAGAATATCTAAACACATTGCAACAACTAGGTATTTTCTCAGCTGTCAAAAAACTGGCACAACGCAACATCACGTCTTGAGTTTCACACTTATTAAACAAACGCTTACATATATTCCTATAAAAAACTGGATCAGACAAAACATAGCTATCTCACGCTCAAATTTCACATTGGGACGTGAATCAATATTTTGTTGATCACGTTGCAAATCAACATAAAAATATATAAAAACTCTATCGCGACCGTTCACAAAAACTAACCCAAACATAACGGCACCATTTCGAGAACCACAAAAAAACCATCTTTTGTTATATGTTGCACAAACATCCTGTAACACCTACAACCAACCGTATCGCCAACAGATTACCTTTCCACATCCAAATCTTCGATTTCACACATTCAACATGTCCGTTGTTCCATCCGGGAGTTGTTACAGACACGGCCCGATCGAGTCTATTCGTCTTTGGATGAACCTTATTTTTGTCAACTAAGGATCGTTTCAGCACACAATGTGCTTCATGTTCCGCTCGTTTCATGCCATGCATGTACTGTTCATGAGCAGAACTTGGATGCGAACGGCGCAGTTGTGGCAACAATTCACGACGAACTTTCGGTGTATATACACCGATCACCATTCTCGATTTTTTGCCCGAGCTTCGCGAAACGGGCGTCTATGAACGCGCTAACGACAAAAAACGACATCAAAGAACACTCCGTTGCTGGTATAAAGCCGACACGGCAGCAGCACTAAATCCCGAACGCCGTCACGAGATCGCCTTTAATTTCGGCTGGATCATTGCCGACGTTCCGATCCCCGTGTCAACTCCAAAACTGTTTCGCTTCACACACCAGCCGTGTTGCGCGAACTTGTACAGCATCAGAAAACGGACACAACGGAGGGAAACAGGGCGCAATCACCAAACGAGGAACGCAGCGCCGAGCCAGCGGCTAGCCGGCTACCATGCAACGTCAACCATCTTCCGACGATGATCAGCCTGCAACGCCGCTACCACCAAAAAAAGGCTCGGCGCCGCACACGACAATTCACGGCTGCAAAACGCCGCCGGCGTCAACCCCGTCGTGGCCTCGTGGCCTGGTGGCAGCGCATTAGACTACTACTAGGCGGGGGATCGAGCCCCGCCGAGGGGTGTCTAGGCACTTAATGACAGAGAAAACGCGATGGGCACCGTACTCGACGGCGTTCTGTGCGGTTTTCTGCGTTAGCCCTGGCGAACAACCCCAACAACAACAACAGCAACTCGCACTTTGACTCGTCGATGATCGTGCAGGCTGCCTGTACGAGTTCGCGGCACTGTCTGAACTCCTCGTCGACGCCCAACAGACACTCGTCGGCGTCCTCATCGCTCATCTGCAGCCCGTCGACGTCGCGTCCGACGACCAGAAGATAATTTACGTCGTTCCAAGCGGCCACCGCTTGCTTCTCGCGGCACAGTGCGGCGTCGGCCGCTAGTCGATCTGCGATCTCACCCAGCGGCCCGGTGGCATTCTGCGGCATTTTACGCGTGAACTCGGCACGAATTGTTCGCCCGTCCATGTCGAGACACTCTGGCAATAATGGAGAAGTCGTTTTCTGGTGTTGTTTGTCGAAACCTGTCCGGTTTTCTTTCGCAGAATGCAGAGCATGCGATACACTTGAATTGCAGTAAGAAGAGTGAATCGGGTTTGGTTAACAGCAAACGTTACATTTGCTACTAGATATACTTTCTTGCAAACTCCCGAGATTCCGTTTTTCCTTCAATCGCGAGCTCTGTATTCTGAGGGAAAACTGGCAGGTTTCAAAACATTTACTTTATTTCACTGAATTGATGGATAATTTTTGAATTTTGGTGGGCTTTGCTGAGTGTGATAATTGTGAGAATACAATAATATAGTTCATCAATCAGATGTCGGTTTGGATTGAAACGTGCGACTAAAGCGGCATTCATGAGGCAGTATTTAGTGACGCGTAGCTGTGTTAAAAGGTACGCGGTCGCTAAATAGGTACTGCTTCATGAACGCCCTTTTATTCGTTTTGAGGATACGATGTTGCGGCTGCTGCTTTATGGACTGATCGCATTTAAGTTTAATGGAACAAAGACTGCTAACAATAAAGATCAGTGCAAACAATATTTTTCGTTCAAACCGTGAGTTTCCATGCGATAATCCACGGGCACATCTTGTTCACTGATTGATTTTACGGTGTAAGGCTCGATGTTGATTTCAATCGCTGACGACTGCGATGTTGCACTTTTGCTCCGTTGTGTCGTGGTGCGTGCTTGGTTGTTGTTGTTGCGAAAGACGTCCAGTATTACGGCACCACCGTCGGAATCTGTTGATGGTGTATAATGAGTGAAAAAGAGAATTATTCCTCAAAAATTTTGAAAACGGCGGTATTTTTTTAGCATTTTGATTGAGCCGCAAATTCAGATAATGTGGGACCTGAAAAAATGTAGACATATTTCCGTGCGACTGCCCCAGCGTTTACACCTGAGGAGCGACCTGATTTTTATCATGTCGTAAAGCTACTGGTTCGTTACAGCTGTGTGTCAATAACTCTACTGGAATTAATCAATCCAAAAAATGTTTTTTCTTTAAATTGAATGTTACCGGTGTCTCCGTCCAGCGTTCCGAGCAGCTCCGGACCAAATAAATCATAAATCTGTTCAAAGTCAAACAATTGCGCGAAACAGCTGCGGAAATCGCCCAATATCACTGCCGTCAGTGTTATCGAATGTAGAATCACCGTTTGATGGTTGAAAACAATCATCATACGTGAAAACGTTGTTGATTATTATAAAATACAGTAGATACCATGCACCACGACTGGTCAAAAGATTTATCGCGGCAAGTTTTTTACAAGATAGTAACTTATGATATGACCACAAATCAGTCAATCTTGAGCAGAAAATAGTATCGCATATACGCACTTGACAATCAACTTTCACTGTCGTAAATTCCGCATTTGATCAATAAACGGTTGTCGATCGATCGAAGTGTATTGTCATATCAAAAAATCACCACGCTAACTTACATAGTGTTGACATTCTGTCAACATCGACACAACAACTTTTCACTTGCTTTTTTGTCAGTTTACCACACGTTGCCCAAAACTGCAGCGCACTGAAAAAGACTAACGACTAAAATGCGTAGATTTTGGACCGAACTGTACAATGTGCATTCATCAGCAACTTTGAATTTTCATGATTACTGAGTGACGTGACGTGTTTTCGGCTATTTTACTTTTTGACGGTGTGAAAAGGAGCGTGTGTGTGTGTGTGAAGAGAAAAACGTTCAATTTTCAGCATAATTTTGCCTTTTTTCGGGCTCGATTATGAAATTATAATTTGCGACTTTGTGTAACGTTGTGTATACAAAGAAAGGGCTTACAACAATCAACATTTGCATAACCTTAGAAAACATTGATTGATTTGTTTTGCCTTTGTAACCTCCGTTGCGTTCAAACCACGTGTGCCGATTGGATTGGTTTATTGGAGTTTACTGAGATAATAAAGCGGAAGCAGTTATCATTTGGCGTCAACACGAACATTCTCGTATAAACTGCAGTTCGGTCTTTTTGGCAGATGTTACGCTAAATGTCACGCTAAAAGTTATGCCAAACATCACACTAAAAGTTACTCAATTTGTTTGGACAAATAAATGTGACTGAAACTGTTACATACAACAAACTTTACGCCAAATATGTCCAATGCTGCGCCAAATCTTATCACATCACAACTGTTACGACAAATGCAACGCCAGACTTTACGCAAAAGTTACGCCAATTGTTACGACAAATGTTACGCCACTGTTACGACAAATGTCACGCCAAACTTTACGCAAAAGTTACGCCAACGGCAAATTTTACGCTACTGTTACTACCAATGTCAGGCGAAATGTAACGCCATCTGTTACGACAAATGTTAAGCCAAATCTTACGCTTACTGTTAACGACAATTGTTACGCCAAATGTTCAGCTTGTGCTTTCTTAGTTTCTGAAGCCATTATTGAACTGAGTTGTTTTGCATGCCGAGTGAAAGAAACGTGGAAAAATTCGTCCAGTCATAAAGCCATTGGAACGATCGTGTCAAACCTTCGAAATTAAAGGTGGCACAAAAAACTATAAAAAGCGAGAAAACGAAAAAACAAAAAAGGAACGCTTTCACAACGAACCATTGCTTTTAGTACCCTTTTCTCACCTCGCTCGATGATGATAAAGCGAAAAGTCATTTCTGCCGAGAGAAAACTGTCTTCCGCAATCATTTTTCCAATTTTTCTAATAGGCTAAAGAAAATGTGCCGAAATTTTTCAGTAATTTGCAGGCAAGCCAGAAAAATTTAAAACTTTCTAGTTTTCAAAAAAGTTATGTGCATAACCAGAAAAACCCAACCAAACCGCTTGTTGTTTTGCTGTTGCGGCGGCAGGAAATCGTAAATTCAAAACGAGGGGATAACAAACAACCGCAGATAAATTGGCTCTGTGTCGAAATTGAAATTATTTTTTATGTTTATTTGTTTCTGAAGATCGTCAGGACTGAAAACATTCGACTTTGAAGCGTTTCCAGGTTTTTTGAAACTTTTTGATATTTCTTGAAACGCTCAGCTGTTTATTCGATTCACTGGTGAGCGAAAAACCATAAATTAGACTCCAATATTGCAAAAATCTTGCGCAGTTTCTTGACAAACTTCAATTTTCCATTCGTTTATTACACACACTGTGCCAGTAACTCAGGATTCCAAATAACTTTGGTACTTTCTGACTTTGGTAAACTGACCGGCCGACTGTAGTATGGTCCAACCAACACGGATACTGATCGTTCAGATCGTCACACAAAATGCCAGCTGGTGTGTACCATTTTACCATTTGCTAAAATTTTGCTTAGAATATCGTGAAAATTGACAAAAAATCTTTTGCAAACTTTTTGTGTGTGACTTACATTGCGAAGTGACCGACGGTTAACATAAAATAGATCAACAAACTTCCACAGTTTTCAAACTTTGACTTGTCCTTGAGCGTATAATCTTGATTCTAACGACAACCTGCCGAACGAGATCGTGTCAGGACACAACACGGTAGTTACCGTATGCCGCAACACGTTTTGTGCTGTGTTGTTCAATTGTATGTCGAAACGCTAGTCGGAGTCAATTTGCAGTTGAAGCAAATTTTTTGACAGTTGTGACTTGTGATTTACATGTCCCGAGTACACGCCACACGGTGCTGTGACAAAACAGCGCTTTTTCAATCCCGTCCATTTATTTTCCACTGAGACCGCCTACTGAGGTGCCCGGCAAGAATTTACAAGGATTTTATGTAAGTTTGCCCCGGAGTTGTTGCCGGCCACACCATTTCGTGTTTGTTAACAAGCGAATTTGCGGCTAACAAATGACAGACAAAACGCACTTTTTTACAACATCCGGGTGTCGTTTTCGTTTTCTGCTAAACGGCACCAGAAAAAAGTGGCACGCCAAACTTTGCCGACCAGAATTGTGTTTCTGCGATGAAGCGAGCTTTGCACGCAAAGTTGTCATTTCAGGTAGAGATAATTTCAAATGCAAAACCAATCAACAACTCAGTGCAATCTGTAGCCAGCCTGTTGTTTCTCAGCTTAAAATATTTTAAAAATTAAAATTTCGTAGCAAATTTTTATTTCAATTTTTTATCTGGTTGAAAACGAAACGAAAAAATGCAGGCTAAGACCGTCAACGCCAAAACTCGCACAACCCTTTTTTAATCGTCTCACTTGCAGTCTCACTGTCAGTCCACAATACCTAGCGATATGTCTGAAACAAACGCGAATTGGCTTTGGCACTATTCGAAATTTACATTCCAGCTGTTGTGAAGTGAAACCTGTCCAGAAATTACTTAAAAGTCGTAACAAATGAGTGAATCGCGTATAATCAATCACGTTTCTCATATGGACTACACAGCCCAGAAGACAACGCGCGACAAAAGTTGTTGTCTTAACGCTTCGGCTCTCAATTTCGGTTGTTTTCAAATTTGTCAAAGATGATAATTTTGAATACAAAATAATTTGAGACTTTGTTTCGTGTGGCCCAGTTTCTGACTTCTGCTATCTGAGTTTGGACACTTACAAAAGTTTCCAAGAATTTATTCCGGAAGTTTTTACAATTTTCACCCTTTTTTGTAAACAAGTTTTGGATCCCAAAAGCTTTCTCCTCACGCAAAAATTGAAGATTGGATGTTTTTGATTCTTAAAACAACCGTTAAAAAAGCATAAAAAATGAATAATGCTTTCTCGTTTTGTACTAGTTTTCAGCCACAAATCTAAAGCGCCTCCATAAAGTTTTGGTTCGTAAATTTTCGCCAAAAACTACGCCGTTTTTAAAACAAAACATGTCTCTGAAAAAAAAACTTTGCTTTCAACGGACAATGTACTTTTTCTGCGTTGCAAGTGCAATGTATCCAGTTGTGTGTTACCCAAAAGCTTTTTTTCTGCGCAACGCTTTTGAGTTTTTGTGAAAAAAAATCATCGAAAATGAGTTACGTCTTCATTTTCCACTTGTTGCTTCAAGCTTGTTAGTCAAAAACACTTTGGAAAAAACTCCTGTTCCAATTTTGTTTTGCTGCGCAAAAAAACAAAAGAACCAGTTGGTGCGGCGGTTGGAACAAAATGCGTGCGGCGTGAAATGACGTTTTCAAATCAGCTTGTTCCTTTCCTTGTCAAATTTTATCTGCTGACGCCCACACCTTGAAGTTGTTTCTGGGGTTTTGGTGGGTTCTAATTCATTTTTTGTTCGTACTTTTTTTGCTGTCACAGAAAAACCAAAACGCTTTGAAAAAGGGTGGTTTTACCACGGAGCGGTCTTAGAAACGGGCAAGGTTTCCAGCACACCGGACCGGGTCCCTCGATTTAGAGAGATTCGTTGCACTTTGCTTGCGGAACACCCTTTTATCGGATTGAGGGCATCGCTCCGTGGTACACCACAACAAATCGGGACAGCCAATTTTTTGGCCAAGTTTTTTAACTTTTGCTGAAACAAAACCGGTTTTTGAAAATCACCACATTTCAGTGCAACATCTGATCAATATGGACAAGTAATTTGAGTGATTATAAAAAAGCCAAAACTTTTCACGCTTTAACCGACGTTAAAAGGTTGCCCGAACCGGTGTCCGGTGTCCAGTTCGCCTAAGTGTCCCGGCGCTGCGCCCGGGTCCCGGAGACAAAAATGGCCGAAAACACTTGAGTGTGCTGTTGCCACTTTTATTTCCGGGGCACCACGCGGGACACCAGACGGACAGCACCCCGGACACATGTTCGGACACCTTTCTTGTTAGCGTGCAACAACCAACAATATTCTTCCACACAACTGGAATCAACCGCCGCAACATGCCGCCATTCGCCGGTACCACGTTGTCCTGCACGTCACTGTTCACCATTCTGCTGTCCGGCGCGCTCTCAATAGTAGCGAACAGTCTCGACACGGAGAACAACGTCGACGTCGCGGACGAAACGGCACCGCTGGAACAACACCGATCGACTGAGGACCATTTTCGGCGAGACGCAACTGACGACAACAATGTCTTTGACAGCACAGATCACTACCGCTCGAGTTTCGTCCAGAGTCGAGGTACTCTCGAGACGAAAACGCATCACAGCCGCCATGATCAAGCGAACGACGGGCCGGGCAGGCGAACGATGGAAACTGGCGAGGTCGTCTGCTACGTCCTGGCCGCATTCAGTGTTTTGCTGCTGTGCGTCATCATCGCGTACTATCAGTGCTGTAGGACGGACAAGAATCAGCCGAGAAAGTGATTATTGTGGTTTTTTAAAGAGAAACTTTGATTTTTGCAATACCTAATGCTACATTCTTGTTCATTATTCAATCGAAGTCTCGTTTTTTCGTTCACCACCAAAACTTTTCACCAGTATTCTGTTGACTTTTGGTTCGTTTTTTGTTTTCTGATGTGCCGAGACCAAGCCGACGCTACTTGGACGAAAAGGGCAACGATTTTCAACGTCTTTTGAAATTGCTGTTGTTAGTTGTTGTGTCTGTCTGTTCGTATTGTTTTTCTCAATGACCATTGCGCTTTCTGTGCGAAATTTTTCAAATTGACAAAAATCTAATTAAAACTGAACGATTTTCTGACAGTGCCAGTGCCAGACTCATCAGTGGAAATCCACTGATGAGTCTGAAGTCTTCAATAAATCCACGTTTTTTTCAATCTAACCCAGTGCGCAGTTGAAAACGAATGTACGAACAAAAAGTACACGCAAACCTAACAACTCAACTGGCTACGTATTACAAATATCACACAGCAATAAAGTACACCGAAAGAAAACAAACACAAAACTGTAGTTTGAAAATGTGTTGGTGTTGGGTAGAAGAAAATAGTCTGCTGAAGAATGAAACCAGATCTTATGAAGCAATGAGGCAAAGCGTTGTAAAAAGTACTTTGTAAAAAAACGGTTTTCACAAGGTTCTGGAAAAATTCAAAGTGACCGATATTTGTACGAAATAAAACGTGCAATAAAACGTATCTTACACATTCGTCATCAGCAATTTTTATTGTTTAGTGGACCAAGTTTTCTTTCAGTAACTAACTCTGTGTTTTGGCACAACTGCACGTGCCAAAAATTGATGTGCAAACAAGTGGAGTCCGGTGTCGCGTCCGTCCGTATGTCCCACGCGTTGTACAGTCCGACTCTATAACATATCCAACCAGCTGATTGGTTGGTGGTCACGTGATGCATGCATTCTCCAAACCAAACTCCGCCTCCACAGATTGCGTGCATCAACCAATCAGCTATTATCTTTCATTTTGGTCCCGGTTCTTTATGCCTTTGCACACAGGGATAGGAAAAACGTTTCAAGAATCCGCGGGAATTCAAAATTGGGTTACGGTAGCTGACGAAAGACGTCGGATGACGTCATGCGTCTGGTTTGGTGTCCGGCTGTTCCCCAACGCGTGAAACTTTTGTGCACGCGGTCTTCCTGTAACGAGAATAGTTGGATATGTTATAGAGCTAGACTGTACGTGTCCTGGAAATGAAGTGGCCCAAATCGCCACTGGCATCGTGTGCTGTTAGCACGTGCCACTTTTGTTTCAGGGACACCACGCAGGACAGGACCACCATACGGGATACTCAGGCGGATAGGATATCGGACACCGTTTCTGAAATGTCAATTTTATTGTATCATTTCGTTTTATGACAGGATTCACGGAAAAAAATACGTTTCCACGTACATATATTCTAACGCCGATAAAAAGCTACCAACGATTTAGAATTTCCGCTGGAACTTATGTTCGTGTATACTGTGAAGAAAAAACTTCTCTGCCCTGAGCCACGATGACCACAAGACGGTAGTTGATTGGCTGAAGCACACTTCGACTGCAATCATTCACATCAACTTCAATTTCGGCAATCTCAATAAAAACAATGTCCAACAGCAAGCCGCGCTATGGGCCACCGAAAAATCAGGCACCACCGCTGCGAACTTTGAAAACGCCGATCCGTAGGGCACCGTCACCCATCCCGGAAACGAAAGAAACAGATGGCGAAACGGCAACGGAGGAATATGAACGGGTCACTTTGAGGATTTGGATTAATTATTGCGTCTCTGATAAAAATTGTAACATGTTGATGGCCATGTTAGGCTCTTAGTCCGTGCTCACAAGGGTTCGAGCCCCGCTTGGGGGTAATAATCGGCTTTCGCATGACGTAAGAACCGGTTCTTGCACGACGTTAAGAGGCGGGTCTCGCATGATGTAAAAGCCGGCTCTCGCATGCCGGATACCATGACGATCATACGCGATTTTTTTCATCCAGATGTTGTTCATCGGTTTCCAGGTCTCAGTCTGGTCGGCCAGCCTGTGGGAATGGCCGTTGCAAAAGGACGACGGTGCAGTGAAACTGATCAACACGGACGACAAATTCGAGGTCGCTCTTGAAATGGCGACATTTGCGCCGAAAGAAATACAGGTGCATCGTTTGTTTATGGACTGCATTGAGAAAGATATTCTCGTGTTGAACCATGAATTACACTCAACACACACCGTCACTGGACACTCCGCATGGCGCATGTTGAGTAACAGCGTCGCTGTGATAGCCGAAAAGCTCCGCTCAGTGCCCATGGATGGGGAAACTCAAGAACGGTCACCATTCATGTTTACCATTTTGTTGACTCGTGTTTTTGAGCTGATACAGCAGTTCTTTGCTATTGTATTGTTTTTTCTTTAAGACCTGCGACTCAATGTGGTTGTGAACGTAAAAGGAAAATAGGTTTCAATCTGTATGTGGTGAAACTAGGTTTCAATCTGTATGTGGTTATTCAGAATTGTCTGAGTGACCCGGCCTTATTTTGGGGACTCGATCCGTTTGCCAATTTTGAATTCCCGCGTCTTGCATGAGACTGCGTACCCATCCATGCGCGCATTGAGACGCGGCACCAAAATAAAAGATATTTTCTAACACTTCAGGTGAAAATCTGCGGCTACGATCTGATCATCTACTGCAACCACGACGAACGTTCGGAGGAGGCATGTGGCTTCATGTCTCGTCAGCTGTTCCGATCCTACCATTTGCCGGGCGACATTGATCTAGAGACGTTACAATCGCACCTAACCAATAGAGGCATTCTGCACATCACCGCCTTGAAGATTTGAGCAGTTTTTTTGTGTTTTTTTTTCTGGAGTCCACCGACAAAATGGCAGCGCACCAAACACATTGCACAGCCACAAACACATGCGCACCACAGGCAATGTTGTTGTATCTGTGTGTTTTTTGCTTGTGACTGTACAACACCACTGTGTCTCTCTGGAGTGCATTGTCTTTAGATTGGAACTTTACTGTTGTTGGGTTTCACTGTGATTTCACCGCATGGATGCAGTTTTCTTGGTCGTCGAAATGTTGCGCAGTGCGCAGCGAAACAAAAGCAGAAACAGAATATCCCTAACCGTACGACAAGCCACAAGCACGCACGCACACATGTGTGCCAGTGTGTTTGTTTTTTGCCTGTGTGTTTCTTTGTGCCTGTGTTTTTATGCGTTAAAATTGAAAATACTTCCGATCCGACTCAAGAAACATGAGCCCAAAGTTCTAGTATACGATTATAAAAAACGTGTGTTTGCCGATTTCTTTTTTTTTTTTTTTTTTTTTTTTATTATTTTTTTTTTTTTTTTTTTTTTTTTTTTTTTTTATTTTTTTTTTTTTTTTTTTTTTGGTAATTTGGGGAAAAAATGTGGGGAAAAAAAGAAAAGGGGGAAAAAAAAAGAAAAGAGGGAGTGTTTTTGAGACATGTGGGTGAGTGTGTGAGAGGGTGGGTGTGACGCGGAAGAAAAAAAAAAATTATATAAGGTTCTTTTTTTTTTGTTTAGAAATAAAAAATGGGGGGGAAAGGGGAAATAAGAAAAAAAAGGGGGGAGGGGGGGGGGGGAGTAAAAGTTTAGTTGGGGAAAATTTAAAAAAAAAAAAAATAAAAAAGAAAAAAAAAAAAAAAGGATTTGTTGTAGGTGGTGGGGTGGTGTGGGTGGGGGGGGGGGTGTGTTGTTTAAAAAAGGGTGTTAAAAAAGAGAAAGATATTATTTTATTTTTTTAGGTATGGATAGATATTATTATTATTTAGGTGAATAATGGTGGATTTGTGTTGGGAGAAAAAAAAAAATTATTAATTATTTGGATGGGGCGGTTAAAAAAGAAAAAAAAAAGAAAAAGGGGGAGGGAAAAAAAAAGGGAAAAATGATTGGTGGATTGTGGGGTTTTTTTTATCATGCGGATGCGCGAGCGAGCGTCAGCGAGCGAGACAGCGCATCACGCATAATATGAGCCGTTTTCCCCTCGCGCGCGTTTTTCAAACTTTCTCGCTGCCCTGCAGCGAGCATAGTATAAGCCACAAACTTGGTTCTGTGCACACGAAACGAACACCCAAAGTTGTGCTTGGAGCCGCGAAAAAATTTTCATCGGACGATTTTTCATACGCTCTAGACACGAAAAACCTATTCTGAAAATCGTGTTACTTCTTTCCCTTTGTATTTTTTTTTTCTGGTATGTAATCAACATGTGTGCGCCCTTTCAATTTTTACCTGCGACACTTTCACAGTCGAACAAAAATGTTTCCTGGGGTAATTCCATCCGGAGATTTTGAAAATTGGGTTAATTTTTTACCCAGACCCTGTTTTTGGGTAAAAATTGGGCATTTTTAAAAGTTCGCAGGGTTTTCACCTGGTTTTAGGTGTGCGCCCTTTCAATTTTTACCTGCGACACTTTCACAGTCGAACAAAAATGTTTCCTGGGGTAATTCCATCCGGAGATTTTGAAAATTGAGTTAATTTTTTACCCAGACCTTGTTTTGGGTAAAAAATTGGGCATTTTTAAAAGATCGCAGGGTTTTCACCTGGTTTTAAGTGTGCGCCCTTTCAATTTTTACCTGCGACACTTTCACAGTCCAACAAAAATGTTTCCTGGGGTAATTTCATCCGTAGATTGTGAAAAATTTTTTTTGCCAGGGCATTTTTTTGTCAAAATTGTGCATTTTTTACAGTTCGTAGCATTTTGACTGGGTATCAGCTTTTCACTCTTACAAATTTTGTCTGAGCTACGAAAAATAATAGGAAAAAGGTCCAGTCCGTAGGAATTCAATGCGCTGATCACGGATTTTGGGTTAGTTTTCTTATGTGAGCAACTTTAGATGCTGAATCGTGACGATTTCGGGCGAATCGGCCGTGGAAATTGGCGAAATCGGTCTAGAAACGAAAAACAAGAAAATGGTGTTTTCCAGGGTAATTCAATGCGCTGATCACGGATTTTGGGTTAGTTTTCTTACGTGAGCAACTTTAGATGCTGAATCGTGACGATTTCGGGCGAATCGGCCGTGGAAATTGGCGAAATCGGTCTAGAAACGAAAAACAAGAAAATGGTGTTTTCCAGGGTAATTCAATGCGCTGATCACGGATTTTGGGTTAGTTTTCTTACGTGAGCAACTTTAGATGCTGAATCGTGACGATTTCGGGCGAATCGGCCGTGGAAATTGGCGAAATCGGTCTAGAAACGAAAAACAAGAATAGGGTGTTTTCCAGGGTAATTCAATGCGCTGATCACGGATTTTGGGTTAGTTTTCTTACGTGAGCAACTTTAGATGCTGAATCGTGACGATTTCGGGCGAATCGGCCGTGTAAATTGGCGAAATCGGTCTAGAAACGAAAAACAAGAAAATTGTGTTTTCCAGGGTAATTCAATGCGCTGATCACGAATTTTGGGTTAGTTTTCTTACGTGAGCAACTTTAGGTGCTGAATCGTGACGATTTCGGGCGAATCGGGCGTGGAAATTGGCGAAATCGGTCTAGAAACGAAAAACAAGAAAAGGGTGTTTTCCAGGGTAATTCAATGCGCTGATCACGGATTTTGGGTTAGTTTTGTTACGCGAACAACTTTAGATGCTGAATCGTGACGATTTCGGGCGAATCGGCCGTGGAAATTGGCGAAATCGGTCTAGAAACTAAAAACAAGAAAATGGTGTTTTCCACGGTAATTCAATGCGCTTATCACGGATTTTGGGTTAGTTTTCTTACGTGAGCAACTTTAGATGCTGAATCGTGACGATTTCAGGCGAATCGGCCGTGGAAACGGGCGAAATCGGTCTAGAAACGAAAAACAAGAAAAGGGTGTTTTCCAGGGTAATTCAATGCGCTGATCACGGATTTTGGGTTAGTTTTCTTACGTGAGCAACTTTAGATGCTGAATCGTGACGATTTCGGGCGAATCGGCCGTGGAAATTGGCGAAAACGGTCCAGAAACGAAAAACAATAAAAGGTTGTTTTTCAGGGTAATTCAATGCGCTGATCACGGATTTTGAGTTAGTTTTTTTATGTGAGCAACTCTAGATACTGAATCGTGACGATTTCGGGCGAATCGGCCGTGGAAATTGGCGAAATCGGTCCAGAAATGAAAAACAAAAAAAACGGTGTTTTCCATGGTAATTCAATGCGCTGATCACGGATTCTGGGTTAGTTTTCTTATGTGAGCAATTCTAGGTACTGAATCGGTACGATTTCGGGCGAATCGGCCGTGGAAATTGGCGAAATCGGTCCAAAAATGAAAAACAAGAAAACTGTGTTTTCAAGGGTAATTCAATGCGCTGATAACAGATTTTGGGTTAGTTTTCTTACGTGAGCAACTTTAGATACCGAATCGTGACGATTTCGGGCGAATCGGCCGTGGAATTTAGTGAAACCGGTCCAGAAATGAAAAACAAGAAAACTGTGTTTTCCAGGTTATTCAATGCGCCGATCACGGCTTTTGGATCAGTTTTCTTATGTGAGCAATTCTAGGTACTGAATCGTGACGATTTTGGGGAATTGGCCGTAGAAATAGCATGGGCGAAATTGGCCTAAAAAACGAAAAATGAAAAAACCTGAGTTGTCCGGGGTTTAGAAGAATGTGTGACCAACGTATTGTGATTTTGGTCCGACCTTCGCGGCTTATGTAAAAGTCAGAATATTATCTAAAAATGCGGGAGACGCATATAAAAGGAGGAATATGACCTTGTGTAAGCAGTGAAAGACTTGGCTCGACAACGCTTTTCAAGTCTCTGATGTGGTACACACGGATACAAGTACATAAGAGTCATATTTTTGCGCCGTTTATTCTTTATTTCGGTTGCAAGTGGCAACCCTCGTACATTATAGACAAATGACACTTTCACATTTGTTTTTTTTTCTATCATTTAGCGACCACTAAAACCACTAAAATAACGATCAGACTTTAGATCGCTGACACTGGTTTGCACAAAGTGTATCGCAGAGGCGTTGGGACACGCAAGGTCTCCTTCTGTGGCAATGACTCACCGGTTTATCCTCTCACAAGAGTTTGGTAAAAAGGGTGAAAATCAACGGAAGACAACACTTTTTGCACTGGTGCTGCTGTATGCACAGCGGTGCGTACGTTAGCAACAACAACAATTGTCACCCTCGTGGCCTGGTGGTAGTGCGTTAGACTACAGTCTGTGCGCTCGGGGGATCGAGCCCCGCCGAGGGGTATGTAGGCACTTAATGACAGAGAAAACTCGATGGGCGCCCTACTCAATGGCGTTCTGTACGCTTCTCTGGGTTAGCCCTGGCTAAAAACATTGCCTAAAAATCCCAACAAAACAACAACAACAACAACAACGATAAAGCTACATGCAGCAATATTTTGCAATTTCTGATGTTTCTGTTTTTGCACAGAATTTACAGAATTTCGCACATGGTGTGATTTTAGACTAAACTGAAGAGGACAATTGAAAAATAACTTCAACGTTTTTCGCTTTTCAGCAAGCTTTTAAACAACAAACGCGGCGCAAAAATATAACTCTTATGTACTTGTATCCGTGTGTACCACATCAGAGACTTGAAAAGCGTTGTCGAGCCAAGTCTTTCACTGCTTACACAAGGTCATATTCCTCCTTTTATATGCGTCTCCCGCATTTTTAGATAATGTATTTGCAATTTACAATTGAATGTTTTTAGGTTTATTTGATTGTTCAAAAGGGATGTTTCAAAAAGTCTAAAAATCTACGGCCATAAAAACGAAAACAACTGGCAGTACACACACAGTGTGTGCGCCTTGGTCAAGGCAAACCCCAGCAGTGAAACCATCTGAATGAAGCACTATATCCAGCAGAACTTGCAGAAGAATCACGAGAAAACATTTCTCTCATTCTAATATTTCAAGATCACACTCAAACCAGAAAAATGTTAGCAAAACGCCAGAACACGAGCGAGACGCTCTGGCTTTGCGCCCTATGATCTGGCCTTTTTTCTGGTTTTAGTGCCACCAGCTTGGAATTTCGCCGGTTTCGTCTGAGATTCTTTAAGCGGCATTCATGAAGCCGTACATTACTGTTGCATTCATGAAGCAGTATTTAATGACCGCGCAGTTCTAACTAACACAGCTACGCGTCACCAAATACTGCCTCATGAATGCAACTTTAGTGACTCACGCCGCTGTGTTGTAACCACAATTCCGCATTCACTAAACACTGCTCCATGAATGCCCCATTTCGGTGTATTTTGGTGTCACACTCAAAGCGAATCAAAGCATCCACCAGAGATAGCTGACGACGCCATACACAGCAGTGCACCAGAGTCTCCCTGCCAACTCACCATAGTCGCCAGCGCCAGTCCACCCGACGGGTGCACCACTGCTGGTCAGATTCTTCGAGCAGTCCAACTTCTCAACGGGCACCTTCGCCATCAGAAAGTTGTCGTAAACGTCCGGTGACGCCCGGTAGCAGCGGATCTTATCGCGGTCCTGGATCTTCTTCGTCGCGCGCATCCAGCTGATATAAGCGTGCGCATTGCAGTCGCAGCGATAGCGATTATTCGCCGCCAATAGACTGTAGTCCGGCAGTTTACTGGCGGTCAATCGCAGCTCGAGACCCATCGTGTGGAATCGATTGAACCGAACGTTGAGCGTGTCGAGACGCGCGAAACAGCTACCGTTCAGTAGAAGCGTCTCGAGCCGATTCAGACTGAGGTCGAGCTTCAGTAGACGCGGAAAGTAACAGCCGAACTGGTACGGCACCGAAGTCAGTCCGTTATAGGAGAGGTCGAGGTAGGTCAACTCGTGCAACCGGGCCGCCTTGAACATCGCGTCGAGATTGTCCGTGAGATTCGGCTGGTGATTCGGATTGAAGGCGCGCCGGAGCAGCAGCTGCCGCAGATGCGGCGTGTACGTGAAGAAGCGCGTTTCATTGCCGGTCAGGTGAATCTCGTTGTCCTCGAGCGAGAGCGTACGCAGTTTCGGCACGCCGGAAAGCGCCCGCGTGTCCAGATGCACGATGTAGTTCGAGCTGAGGTTGAGCATCGTCAGACGGCTGTGCGTCATGCCCGGACCGACGCCGAATACGTGCGCTGGCAGTGTGTGGAAGTTGTTGCCCTGCCAGTGCGGGTTTTGTGGAGATGAATGAAGTTGATTTTAGTGGTTGTGATTGTGCGGATTCGGAAGGAAATGGAGTTGATGATTTGTATTGTAGGCCGGTTGACTTGGCAGCAAAAATCAATCGAGAAAAGATATGGTTGAAAAAAACGCCATTTTTGCTGCGCGCGCGCGACTGTACGGAAACTTGCGCCAGTGTGTTTGTGATCTCTACTCTAGATAAAACAACAAGAATATAGGCCAGTGTGTTTGTATATCTCTGTGCAGCATCATCTCACAAAGAGCAGGAAAACTAATTAAGAAAAACCCATAAAACGTCCCGGATCAACAAAATCAACGCCAATCTCCACCCACCTGAAACGTCACCCTCGTCAAGTACTTGAACGTGGCTGTGTTGACGAGCAGGAACACATCGGAGTCAATGAACTGCGCGTTCACGCAGGTCACTTCGATCTCGCCGCAGACGCACGGCGACTTCAGGTTGATCTTGTGGCAACTTTGTAGACTTGTGGAGTTCAACGACGCTGCCGCTGATGACGCTGGCTGAGCGTACTGAGGCTGGTGGGTGACGCCGGGCGACGGCAGGAGGACGCTCAAGAGCCAGGTGGCAATAGCCGTGAGCGACGTTGATCGATGCAGCATTGCTGTGTCGCTGCTGCAAAGAGAGCGGCACGTTAGGAAATCTTGGAAAACAATAATCGGTGAGCTCGCCTTGACTGATTTGTCGGACTTGTGCTTCGTCTTTCGTGCGTTTTTCTTCAGAAAGCTTGATTTTAATCCAGCCAGTTTGTGTAAGTAGAGAGGTGGCGTTTCTAGTGGAATGGTGCAGACTGAAACAAAGTGCGTGTGTGGGCTGATTTACTCGCTCTCACAGTGTGTACATGATCAATAATGTTGAAACACGCGGTTTCCCATATCTAGCTAATTAGCCTAGTTTTCGCTTTCTCGTTCCGTGATAAAGCTTGTAATTTGCACGGTGTGCCAGACCAGTGAAGCTTGTAAGTCCTGTTACAAGCTCGTCACTTGTATTGTAAGCTGATTAGCTGTACACATGTGCAATGGTGTTTGATGGTTGGTTGACCAAGCCAGTATAGTGCAGCCAATGGGGAGAGTTTTTGTTTGAACCATCAGCGAAGAGTGATTTCGAAATATTGCATTTTAAACTGATTTTTATGATGTGTAGATGATGTTGTCTGTTTTTTTTAATTCAAAAATCAAAAAGTTCAAATGTTTATGCAAACGCTAACCTGAGATCCTGAAAACCGTAACAAGACGCGCACCCTTTCGACGCGTCACTTCACTTCCATATTTATTGTTCCATCCGTTTTTTTTTTGCACGCAGAATTTTTCACATATCAGAAAGACCCGTTAATTTCTTTGCGTACCGACAGGACAAATGTCGTTCTCAGCTTCATCCATCCGTGTGTACAGCTAATTTTGTTTGATTGACAAATCATTCATTGGTGATAACATAAGCGAGTCGTAAGACCGGCGGAATCAAATGCGTTTGCCCGTGTCTGGAAAAAACACATTGGACACGACTTTTGAAAGGCGGAAAATATGTACGAAAAATTATAGTGTTGGAAAAAGTTAGCTGAAATATTTGCGTTCTGACACAAAAGCTACATGGCATAAAAATTCGGCAATAAAAAATGAAGCGTGCATACAACGCATATAGCCGAAAATGCCATTTTGAAAATGAAATGTTCTATGCGGTTAAAATAAAATTGCAGGAATTTTTGCGGACAGCGCGCTTCACACACGATGCTGTAAACACAGAGGTTGGTGAATTTATGGGGTTTTAGCGTTTTCCATTGAAAACCTAACATTTTTGCCTGCGGAGGTAAGAAGGAGGTTTCGAAAAAGCTGATTTCAAACTATTGAACTTTTTGCGGTCGCACTAAAACGGTTTTTTTCTGAAAGCAGCATGAGGCGAGCTGAGAGAAAAAGAAATCGGCATAATTTTCACTGAAATAAAAACACAACTGAACAGATCTTTTTAATTGTTCCGCACGTCAAACTGTTGAAACGCTAGTTTAGACTTGACAATGACACACTACACGCGCCAACGAAAACGCCAATGACGCAAAAGAAACAAGTTGAAAAATACCAACCAAACCGCATGAAAACTTTTCCGCCAAGAAGAAAGAAGACTTATCCAGTCCGGCAAAATGCAACGACTGAGAAAAACGCAAAAATGGTAATGAAACCCGATGGGATTCAAAACGTGGAGAGCGAGGACTCATCTGGAGAAACAGAACACGAAAGAAAAGAAAACGCGGAAAATAAGAGTATAGGCGAAAGCGCAATTTCTATTTTTCATTTAGTCATTCGAAGAGACAAAATACGATAAATGGAAAGCGCAAAGTTGCAGAGACATTTGCAAAAGTATCCGACACGCGACGAGAAATTCCTCCTTTGTCCAATTTGATTATACGGGATTGACTGTGCTTGAAGGAATAAAAACTGCGTTTCACGTGTGCTACGGCTGTTTGGAAACTGATTTTGGTTTGTAGAAAGAGAAGTGGTATTTTTTTAGAAGGATTTGAACAGTTTCAGTTTGTCAAAATTTAAAGTTCCTCCTACAATGCAGACTCGGTTATTGGCTGCATGAATCATGTAGATCAACCAATCAGCGTGTTCCACCAGTCAAAACGAAAAACGAGGCCGATCAGACCATACAAAATTATTTGTTTTTTTTAATTCACAAAGTTAAAAAAGGCGGTTTTTTCTGCGTTAAAAATTGTTTTGATGAAACTGTAGTTTGCTTAAAATTGCACAAAGTCCGAAATGCTCTTTGTAATCAGTCACACAGGCTACTTCAATCAGTTTCTCAAATGGGAAAATTCCTCGATAATAATTAGTCAATTTGACAGCCGAAGAGCGGAAAAAATAACGAAAAAAAGTGCTGACACGTGGTAATTTGCTTGGCGATAACAGCGCGGGAGTGCTAAAATGGGTGCACCGTTTGCATCTCACTGCAAAAAAAACTAATCTCCTCAAATGAGAAACTGAAACAAGAATTTCGGATCGAAACTAGCCGTGAAATCGCCGTAAACACCTAAAAATTGAAACGCCAGGCTTTCCCGGAATATTCACCCGCGTCGGTGCTCTTCCTGGGCTATTCCTGGGCTAGGCTACTAATAGCCCAGGAATAGCCTAAGAATAGCCCTGGCCCGGGAATAACCTACCGACCAATAGCCTTTTATTTTGAACATTTTGCGCAGCGCACAGAAAACGATTCTGCATTGGGACATTTTATTGTCTAAGTTCGAGAGAAAACATGAGCACACTGCATGAACTGTTGGAATGAAAACGGGACCACAAAGAGAAAGGAACTCGGAAAAGCCCGCGGCACATTAATCGTCGCGAAGCGAAAAATGAAAGAAAAAATAGTCTAACTCCCCAGTCGAAGTTATTGTCAAGAAAAAAGTTGTTGTCAACTGGTAGCATTCCAACAAAATGTTGCAACAAAACCGGCCAACTAAAAATGTTACACGCAAAAGATGTGCAGCAAATGAATGTATAGGATGCATTTGAATCTGGCATGCTGATTGGACACGTGAATCGGGGCAGTCAAGCAAACAAGGTGTCACATTTGAATACATTTTTAAAGCGCACTTATGCTTCATTCTCTTGTGTGCACTTTTCTTGAGTTTTCCTTGTACAACACTCCTGAAAAAATATGACCACAGTTGCAACGTTTTTCGCCAAACTTTTTTGTGTTTTTAGCGTGCGTGCTTTCAAAGAAACTGGACAGAAAAGAAAGGAAGGAAGGAAAGGAAGCCATGTGCGTGTCTTAACGGTGCTTTCGCGGTTATTTTCAGCTTCTGGCTGTTGAAGGCCGCTTTTAAGAATGAATACGTACACGATGTTGCAATGAGCTTTCGTGTTTTTTCCTTATTCTGGAATAACACAATGTCGACATGGAAAACATGGAAGAAAAAGTACAGTGTCGGAGCGAAAAGTAGCGAAACAATCAACTTTTGGGAAGATTTACGAAAATAAGCTTTACTTGTACGAGTTATTGGATTGTTTCAACTAACTCAGTTTAAAAATATCACAAAAATTGAAAATATCAGTTTGGAATGCGTGCGCTCGAAAGAAGAACGGGAAGGCCACGCAGAATTTTGCTAAATAAAAAAAAAGCCTGATGTGATGACGCAAAACAGCTGCCAAATTTCACGCACTTCATAATAATCAGGTGAAAAACACAAAGAAAGAGAACACCTTCCAATCAAACGTTGAAACTTGAAAAAAACAACTTTTTTAACCAAAACACTGGAAAACCTTACCATATGAAATTTAACGAATTTTTGAGAAAACGTGTCTGTTTATTGGATATTCTTGTGACGCCAAGAAATAAAACGGAAAACACGGAGCATGCGGAATTTATTTATTTGATTTCGACCGGAAATAAGACGTAAGATGCATCTGCTTGTATTGCAAATGCGCTGCAAGGCAAATCAAAATGGTTTGCAGGAAGCTTGCACCACGCTTTTCTATTTCTCTGCTATTTCGAATATTCTTTCGAACTTTCGAATATTTTAGAATTTTTGGCCACTGCATTAGTTATCATACGCTGTTCTCACAGTTTTATCAGAGTTTCTACGTCCCGTGAAATCAAATCAAATCAAATGAACACTGTTTGTTTTTCGTTCTACTGAAAAAACGTCAATAAAAAGGGCATGTTCCAAAGCAAGGGGCTCTTTTCTTTTCGTGTCGTCATCAGTTATCCTTTTACCCGTGCTTTAATCGACTGTATTCGGTAAAAGGGAGACCGCCAAAGCATATTTCACTGAAATTTATTTGTTTATTTATTTATTTACTTGCATTTCCATCACGCACACGTGTATTTGCGTGCCACAACACGAATATATAATCTGCACAATCACTGCATATGAATGCGCACGCTCATGCGTAAATATGAATTGTGCAAAACAGTTTAGGCTGAGAGTCTCTCAAAGTGAGCACATTTGCATGTCATTCAGTGACAAATTTGTACCATTTCAAAAAAAATCAGCAAAAGTGAGAAGAAGTTCCGAAAACGAAGGAAACCGTATTGAAATACCCCATGATTTAAAGTCGGGAGCTTTAGAAAGGCTTTAAAAAACGCCGGAAAACACATTCGTAACCCTTAATTTTTTTGTGCTGCCTTTCAAAAACAGATGTCACACAATCGGCTTAATGATGCTGATTCCGATGGTCCTGAAGCGCGCACAGTTTAAAAACTGAAACAAAATCAGCAAAATTTGAATCTGACAATGCAAACCAAAACAAATTCATTTCAGCTTATAGCTCAACTTCAAACGGTTTTCAAATTAGGAAATTCCAAGACGCTCAACGATTAAAAGACAATGAGCACCCAACCAAAACATGGATCCATTGTAAAACAAGGCTTATACGCTGTTGAAAATAAAAGTAAATTACAAACTGCGTGTTCTCCATATTACATACAGACACAGTGTTTCTGTAATCCGCTAATAAAGAGCACTTCGTTAGAGTTTGAATTTGTTACAAAGCGCTACACAGCACGCTGATTGGTTGCTTTTTTAAAAACTGCAGTCGAGTTGACTAGTTGGAACCAGCAAAAAATTAAAAAAATGATGACCAGCCTGGGTCTGACATGGGTTTAGGCTTAGGCTTAGGCTTAGGCTTAGGCTTAGGCTTTGGCTTAGGGTTTGGCTTAGGCTTAGGCTTAGGCTTAGGCTTAGGCTTAGGCTTAGGCTTAGGTCAGGCTTAGGCTTAGGCTTAGGCTTAGGCTTAGGCTTAGGTTAGGCTTAGGCTTAGACTTAGGCTTAGGCTTAGGCTTAGGCTTAGGCTTAGGCTTAGGCTTAGGCTTAGGCTTAGGCTTAGGCTTAGGCTTAGGCTTAGGCTTAGGCTTAGGCTTTGGCTTAGGCTTAGGCTTAGGCTTAGGCTTAGGCTTAGGCTTAGGCTTAGGCTTAGGCTTAGGCTTAGGCTTAGGCTTAGGCTTAGGCTTAGACTTAGGCTTAGGCTTAGGCTTAGGCTTTGGCTTAGGTTTAGGCTTAGGCTTAGGCTTAGGCTTAGGCTTAGGTTAGGCTTAGGTTTAGGCTTAGACTTAGGCTTAGGCTTAGGCTTAGGCTTAGGCTTAGGCTTAGGGTTAGGCTTAGACTTAGGCTTAGGCTTAGGCTTAGGCTTAGGCTTAGGCTTAGGCTTAGGCTTAGGCTTAGGCTTAGGCTTAGGCTTAGGCTTAGGCTTAGGCTTAGGCTTAGGCTTAGGCTTAGGCTTAGGCTTAGGCTTAGGCTTAGGCTTAGGCTTAGGCTTAGGCTTAGGCTTAGGCTTAGGCTTAGGCTTAGGCTTAGGCTTAGGCTTAGGCTTAGGCTTAGGCTTAGGCTTAGGCTTAGGCTTAGGCTTAGACTTAGGCTTATGCTTAGGCTTAGACTTAGGCTTAGGCTTAGGCTTAAGCTTAGGCTTAGGCTTTGGCTTAGGCTTAGGCTTAGGCTTAGGCTTAGGCTTAGGCTTAGGCTTAGGCTTAGGCTTAGGCTTAGGCTTAGGCTTAGGCTTAGGCTTAGGCTTAGGCTTAGGCTTAGGCTTAGGCTTAGGCTTAGGCTTAGGCTTAGGCTTAGGCTTAAGCTTAGGCTTAGGCTTAGGCTTAGGCTTAGGCTTAGGCTTAGGCTTAGGCTTAGGCTTAGGATTAGGCTTAGGCTTAGGCTTAGGCTTAGGCTTAGGCTTAGGCTTAGGCTTAGGCTTAGGCTTAGGCTTAGGCTTAGGCTTAGGCTTAGGCTTTGGCTTAGGTTAGGCTTAGGTTTAGGCTTAGACTTAGGCTTAGGCTTAGGCTTAGGCTTAGGCTTAGGCTTAGGCTTAGTCTTAGTCTTAGGCTTAGGCTTAGGCTTAGGCTTAGGCTTAGGCTTAGGCTTAGGCTTAGGCTTAGGCTTAGGCTTAGGCTTAGGCTTAGGCTTAGGCTTAGGCTTAGGCTTAGGCTTAGGCTTAGGCTTAGGCTTAGGCTTAGGCTTAGGCTTAGGCTTAGGCTTAGGCTTAGGCTTAGGCTTAGGCTTAGGCTTAGGCTTAGGCTTAGGCTTAGGCTTAGGCTTAGGCTTAGGCTTAGGCTTAGGCTTAGGCTTAGGCTTAGGCTTAGGCTTAGGCTTAGGCTTAGGCTTAGGCTTAGGCTTAGGCTTAGGCTTAGGCTTAGGCTTAGGCTTAGGCTTAGGCTTAGGCTTAGGCTTAGGCTTAGGCTTAGGCTTAGGCTTAGGCTTAGGCTTAGGCTTAGGCTTAGGCTTAGGCTTAGGCTTAGGCTTAGGCTTAGGCTTAGGCTTAGGCTTAGGCTTAGGCTTAGGCTTAGGCTTAGGCTTAGGCTTAGGCTTAGGCTTAGGCTTAGGCTTAGGCTTAGGCTTAGGCTTAGGCTTAGGCTTAGGCTTAGGCTTAGGCTTTAGGCTTAGGCTTAGGCTTAGGCTTAAGCTTAGGCTTAGGCTTAGGCTTAGGCTTAGGCTTAGGCTTAGGCTTAGGCTTAGGCCTAGGCTTATACTTTTTCATTTCAAAGATTGGTCAGACTCAGATCAGACCAAGACGCAGAGAACTGAATTGCAAAACGAGACACGACCTTGTCTAAAGACATGTGGGGACTCTAACCTATAGATATTTGTAGTAATGTTGTGGGCCATGAACAAACACACAGGCACACAAATGCGGACAGGCGCGCTGCTGTTACATTATCGTTTTGCATTTGCGTTGGTGCCTGTGTGTTTGTTAGTGACTGTGGATCATTATTGCGTTGCAACAGAGTATTGTCTTCAGCGCAGCACTTCATAAGAGTTAGCGGGTTGCAGCACAATTTCATGCAGAGTCACATATTGGTACCAGGCACCCAGAGAGGCAAACTAGCCGGACTGATGATAAAGCCAGCTAACTTATGTATCTATCGGAAATGCTAGCGCAAGAAAATAAACGAGAACCCGTAGAAAAGAACTAGGATTAGGCTTTATCAATGAATTAGTCATGCTGCGAGTGACGTGGGTGAACTTTCAACGTCGAAAAAAACGTTTTTCAAAGGTGGATGTTATGGGCAGTAAACGATGGTAAAAAACTTGTTCGAACATTTTTGTTGCCTTATCGAATGCACTGAAAACTCAGCTGCGACAGTTGTTGTTGTGACACTGAGTTTTGAAGTGAACAACAATTGAATTCGAGTTAAAACAGAACAAAAATGAAATAACAATATACTTTGGAAAAGAGACTACCAACGTCGTGGTGGCATAAATTTGACTGATACAAACCGGAAACTAGATCCATGCTTGTTTCCGAGGGAACGTAAAACCGATCATGAATTGAATTGATTGATCATGCTGAGTTCCGGGCTCGAATCAAAATAAAGCTTTCTCCATTGATTGATACACGTCATAAAAACAGTGCAGATCACAAAAACGTTTTGAATTTTGAGCCTTTCAGTGAAATAGTGAATCGATATTATGCGCACAAACTCGTTGAAGGGGGATTTCTGACTTTCAGTTGAAAACATTTTCAAAAAGCAAAAAAAACAACATCAAAAATTGCAAATTGCAAATTCAAATGCTGCTAAAATTTTATGCGAGGGGCAACTAAAAATCAAAAGACAAGTGGTCAGTGTCTGGAAGCAAGGAAAACGAAAGAAGTAAGGCGATAGGTATCACTTTTTGATTCAAAAAACGCCCAACAAAACAAACAAACAAGAAAGAAAATCTAAAATATGGGAAATCGCTTTGTTGTTGTATTCAAATATCTTGCCGCGGAACCTTCACGATACATGCAACCAAAAAACAGGCTCTTAAAGTCCAGATTTTTTAAAACTGACCCCCAACCCAAGATGAAAGAACACATCGCTCTGGTTTGGCCTAAAACTGGCTGGTTGTTCGCATAGAAGTTCTGCAAGTCTTGAAGTTTTCAAGTGACATAATCTAAAACACCAGAAGCTGCAAAAACTCCGGAATCAAAACGCCGCGGCCTTTTTTAGCGGTGCGGCGAACACAGCTAGAAAACATGGCAGGGCACTCTCAACATTTGACATGAGTGATGTGCGAAGCTGAAGCAACGGACACGACCTGGCTTGCTTGCTTATAAATTGCGTTTTACCTCTCTGTTCATGGCGCTATTTCGATGCATGTGTAAGTCTACGAAATTTGGAATCATAAATTTTACAAATCGGCAGAATATAAACGTTTGTTGCAAAGATCGCAAGTCCGTTTTCGAACTTTGCTGCAACACGAGCCAGAAACTTGAGTGCTCTGTCTGTCTGTACTGACGAACAAAAAAAGCATTATGTCGATTTGGAACAATCAAACGGATGAACTTTAGATGAGTTTTCAAATACTGGACTTGCAACATTTCAATGCGTTTTTCCCGTTTAATATTCAAATCCAAGTCACCGCATGAGAGAATCTTACAGAAGCGTGTGAGGCCCATGTTCAATTTCAAACGAACAAGCCATTCTGTATACTCTACCGGGGCCACCCGACTTAGTCGTCTGTGCCCCGTACCCAATCCCTGCTCCCCATATGCATGTTTTAGGGTACAATTTTAAATTCAGCTCCGTATATTCCAGTTTATATTAGAACTGCGAAATAAACATAATCGTGATAGGATACATGGGCACGTGGCTAATTTTACATGCACACGGGACTAAACGGGCAGACGTTTGCAGACATTGTGACAGAGATAAATAGCCCCTGGATTCGAAAGATGGAAAGTTGGCATGCGGTTCGATAGCGGTAAACAACCGGCAATTTCAGGTTTCAAGTCGGCTTATTATTTTAGAACTGACTTTCTTGAAATGTGCTGCTTCAGCAGTTCATGCAATAGTGACTAGTGAAACGAGATTTGAAAACTAGCGCGCGATGCAAAATTTTCATGGATAAATCTTTGGATCGTAATTCTGCGGACAATTATCAACGGGTAACGTGATGCATGACATGCCCTCATAATCAAGGTGAAAGTTTAGAAAGTTTTTTGACCCTCGAGAACGAAATACTTGTCATTTCAATTGAAAAGTAAGAGATAGAATGGAACATACAGTAGAAATATTCCGTCAAACGAACCTTTATCAAACCGC
The DNA here is from genome assembly GCA_030248135.1 of Theristus sp. LFF4_11. Classification (NCBI taxonomy): domain Eukaryota; kingdom Metazoa; phylum Nematoda; class Chromadorea; order Monhysterida; family Xyalidae; genus Theristus; species Theristus sp. LFF4_11. Next base: position 46,914 of record JASANC010004539.1, read on the forward strand.
CAAAACCAAAGACTGCTTTCAACAAAACGCAAAATATGATATACAGTGTGGTGAAACAAAATGGACACTTATTATATTGTTTAATAAATGTTGAAGTCTGTTGTTATCGTTCAAAACATAAAAATTTCTTAAAAATCCCATTATATGAATGGCAACGACCATAAAACTCTATGAAGCGTTTCAAAGTTTCTCTAAAGCTTAACTGAAGACGTTCTGAATGTCTGTTTTAAAAATGAAGTGCGCTGTTTGAAATATTCATAAAAAGTCAAAAGTTTTCAGTTTTTAGTTCCGTTTTTGCCGTTGGCTGTGTGAGGATCTGTAACGGAGATAAAAACTGGGAAAGGACAACAAAGCAGCTAGTGGAAATGTAACCAAAGCAGGTAAACTGAGGATCTCAAAAGTTTCGAAAACAAAACCTTTCAAAAACTTTGAAACATGACAAATGTCAGCAACGGAAGTGAAAGACTGAGGATGAGAAAAACACCAGAAGAAAATGCTAGCCAGAAAAACATCATAATCAGCACACGCTGGTTGGTTGCGTCGTTAACAATGCCGTTTGAACCAATCGGCTTGCGAAATTCAAATGTTGAATGTCATCGACAGAAACATAAGTGCCTAAAAAATAACTACGGTTTTCGTGACTTGGAAACACATAATGACTTTCAAACACACAAAACCAAAAATATAGGCATTTTTGTTGAAATTCACAAGTTTCACAGTTCAATTTGAAAGTGAACTGGACAAACAGCATGAATACGAACATTGAAAATGGAGCCTGCGTATACGCTGCGGACAAGCAAAGTCTGGTAAAATCGTGTAGAATGTGCTGCAGTTCTTTGGACGTATAGTTCTGGGGGCACACAAAGCAGAAATAAATAAATTCAAGCTTTCTCTCGGTTTCCGGTGAAAACTTGCTTTTGTGATCTGCTTTTGTTTTTATGGTCTATCCAACAAAGAATGTGTTGTCTTCGGATTTCAGCTTTCACAAGATATAATATGATAAGAAGCGGATTTTTGCCATTGCATCCGGTTACCATCTGCGCTGGAGCTGGTCTTCACCACCCTGTATAACGTTTCGTAACCGGTTTCTACCGCAAACACGCCTCGTCGCGGCGATGCACTGGTGCGTGTTATCGATTCAAGCGCGGGGGGCGCGCTCCACGTCGTGCGTGTGCAGTGAACTGCAGCAAATTCATGCGTGTGTGCGGGTTCAATGACACAGTGGGACAAAAAAAGTTTATTGGTGTGCAAAATTACGGTTCCTCTGGTAAAAGCGCATTATTGGTTGGCTGGCTGATTGGTTGCATTTGAAAATTGGACAAAATGGCCCCTGGTCAACTATTAAAGGTGTGCACTGGTTGGCTCACAAACGCACCAATCAGCGCTGTATTCACAGAGATGTGGTTGACTTCAGAAGTTTTATAAAGTCTTATCGCACAAACTCACCTGCACTGACGCAGGGCATCGTAAATATGCCATCATTCTAAATATTTACTGAAACAAAAAATGGGAACAATTTGGCTAAACGTGCATTGGCTGTGTGTGTTGTCTTATCTTTCTCCGGTTAAAAACGGTAACCAAGTTTCATCAACAGATGATGCTTTTTTTATTGTTTCTGTTGAATGAGAATATTTTGTCCATTAGTGAAAAGACGGAATAAAAACAGCTTGGTTCTTGAACAACCGTTGTGCAGCTAATTTTGCTCGATAGAATCATGTCGGTAAGTATGATAATTAACCACAATTATATTTATACGAAACATCATCTGTTTCTCTTGCATTTTCGAGCACACAAATGACAATAATTCATAACCTGGGGCGCTATTGCAAACGTGTTGCAAAACGGTCGGCAGAACGGTCGAAGTAACAACGAAAATATTTCTTTCTTTGTTCAGTGTGTGTTTTTGACAGAATAGCCGGAAATGTGATCCAGCCAATCTCCATCAAGTGTCAAATCGGCAGCCAATCAGTTGCTTTCACACAATTTTTGTGTGACTTTTCATTTCAGAGACGCCATGCCCGGTCAAACGGCGGCGATGTCGATGCGAAACCAGGCAGCAGCTCTGTGTGTCAACCGCCAACGGAGTATTTGTTCAAGGTGTTAGTGATCGGCGACATTGGCACCGGCAAAACCAGCATCATAAAGCAATACGTGCACAATTATTTCTCGCAGAACTATCGCGCGACGGTAAGAGAGACGAGTGGGCTTTGCTGATTGGCTGCATTTGAACGGGATTCCGGCCAATCAGCGGTCGGATTTCATCAGTTTTCATTTGCTTCTACGGCGTTTATGAAGTTGTGTTGAAAAGAGATTGTTTGCCGTCGCTTATAATGGTGGCAAAAATTATTCCGGCCTATCTGGTCAGTGTAAATATTGTGGTTCATGCTGATTGGCTGCATTTTTGAACAGCCATATTACGCTCAGATTGCTCAAGCGGCTAATCAACGCTCAACAAAATGGGCTGTGGTTGCTTGGACAGCCAATGAAGTTTTCCAGACTCTTTCTAATTGTTTTGCAAACGTTTTTCTCAAGATTGGCGTTGACTTCGCGCTGAAAGTGCTCAATTGGGACGCAAACACGTTGCTCCGAATGCAGCTGTGGGACATTGCAGGTCTGTTGCTGTTCTGGTTTCTCTGATTTTGTGTTTTTTCAAATTCCATTTTCAAAACATTTTATTTGTTGTAAACGCAAACTTTCGAGTAACCAATGTACAGGGTGATCCAAAAGTAACAAACAAAAAAGAGAACCACTTTTCAATAATGATAAAGACATTGAGCTTGAGCACCACACTGTCAATTTCACAAAGCCGACCGTTTTCACTTCACGATTCGTTAAATTTCAATTGATTTCAATTGAAAATAATAAAAGTTTCGTTCCAAAAGCAATAAAAAGTAAAGACCAATGTACAAAATAAAAATATTGGCCAAAATATCCAACGTCAAGACATATATGCCACAAGCAAAATGAAACTTCAACGATTTTGATTCACAGAATACCGTTAGCATTTGGAATATAAGGAAACAATATTCCACGACATAAGGAATGCCGCTTACATCTCTGTTCAATCAAAATTGAATGGTCTGGTTTTGAAAAATACCAAGGTCAGCAGGTCAACATTGTTTGATTTGTTGACTGATTGACTGACTGTGCTTGCTGTTTATGCAGCCTGCCAAAACGTCATTACAATGAATGCATAATGACATCACTTTCGTTGGGTTCCAACAAATTACAACACCGCTGTTATTTTCACAAATCCACTCATCTCACCATCCTGATATTTGTGTGGTTCCCATTCCTGTTCTCACTCACATTCACAGCCGAATTATGGAACAAATGTCGCACATACGTCTGCGTATAATTGTCCACTCTTGGCGGCGGATTACGGTACTCCGGGTTACGGTAGTCCTGGTGTATCGTCTTCACCTGTGCAAGATCCGGTAAGGTCGCGTAGTAATAGTGTTGTTGCGTCGGCGGTTGTGATTTCGGTCCATTTTTGCTCGCGCCATTTCGTTTGGCGACGTTCTTTCGTTGACTGGTGGCGTATAGGTACTCCGGATTCAGGTCCACTGGCACCTGATGGTACTGATTGACCATCAGCGGGTTCCGGGAGTAGTAGTAGTAATTGTTGTTGTTGTTGTTGTTTGTGTCGTCGGTCTGGTGGATCGAGCCCTGCAGCGAGTTGCGTCGACTGACGATCGCGATCGGGCGCGGAGAGGCGAGCTCCTGCGATAAGCGACGCTGGTGCGCTCCGCCGTTGGGTACTAAAAAAGTGAAACCGAGGAGCAGTTTTGGCTTAGGCTTGGGCTTGGGCTTGGGCTTGGGCTTGGGCTTAGGCTTACGCTTAGGTTTCGGCTTAGGCTTAGGCTTAGGCTTAGGCTTAGATTTAGGCTTAGGCTTAGGCTTAGGCTTAGGCTTAGGCTCAGGCTTAGGCTTAGGCTTAGGCTTAGGCTTAGGCTTAGGCTTAGGCTTAGGCTTAGGCTTAGACTTAGGCTTAGGCTTAGGCTTAGGCTTAGGCTTAGGCTTAGGCTTAGGCTTAGGCTTAGGCTTAGGCTTAGGCTTAGGCTTAGGCTTAGGTTTAGGCTTAGGCTTTGGCTTAGGCTTAAGCTTAGGCTTAGACTTAGGCTTAGGCTTAGGCTTAATCTTAGGCTCAAGCTTAAACTTAAACTTAGGCTTAGGTTTAGACTTAGGCTTAGGCTTAGGTTTAGGCTTAGGCTTTGGCCTTAGGCTTAGGTTTTAGACATCGACACGTATCACAACGGCCTCCCTGTTTTGAGCACACTGTTCAGAGCCCTGATAAAAGTGTACACTATGTTCCCCACAATCTGGCCGTAGCAGGCGGTTTTCAAAAAGCACATCCATAAAAGTTCCCTGTAAGTGTCACAAAGAATGACGGTGTTCAGCAGATGTTTCATTCGACTTGCACTCACCGATTCCATTGGTGTTCTGCATCGTGGCCGAGGTATTGCGATGCAAATGATAAGAAATGCGCAGCGCAGACGCCACACAAACAATCAATTCAAATATTGCCGCCGCTATCACACCGCCAATCAGGCACAGTCCAATCAGCATCTGCTGCTTCAGCGTTGTCCCCCCATTCTCGTCGGAGACGCCGAAACCGCTCGCCAAGTCGGTGTTGTAGAAGAAATAGAGATAGTAGAGCGACTGAGAGGCCGGCGCCAGCACGTACAGCGCGCTGCTCGCTAGGATGATCTGAAAATGCGTTAATTTGTTTTGGTAGCCAACGATTTGATTTGTCTGAAGTTGAAGCGGTTTTAGATTGAAAATGCATGTGGGTCTTCAGTTTTAATGGTAAGAAAAGGAAGTCGATTCAGTCCAGTGCAATTTAGTGGACGGCGAAGGATGGTTGGAAAATGAAAACAACTGTTTGGTGGTTTTTCAGTTATCGTTGTTACATATTTTGCCTGCTTGAGCAGCTTGATTGGCTGCATTGGAACTACAAATTCCATCACTGAACCGCCAAATACACCAGACATGACCAAACTCCAAACTGTGATGAATCTCAATAAACGCCGAACTACATGCTGTTCATACAGTTTTATCGGAGTTTCCTGCTCTTTCGCGAAATAAAATGGAATGGAATGGAATGAATGGAAACGCCAAAAATCACCTGCAAGAACGCGCCAACCAGCAGAAAGTTCGAGTTTTGCCCGGCCGCAAGAAACTGAATGACCATCGCAGGCACCGCCAGTCGGCCGGTGGTGTACCGCAGGAAGTTGAACAACTCGGGTGGAATCACGAGGGTACCCTCCATCAGTGAGGTGTCCTTTTGCGCGTAGGCGATTGCCGCGTGCACCAGGGTCGTCGTCGCGAAATACACCAAATGGAGAATCGCGTAGAACTTCAGTTTCCCGTCGCGCACCGCCAGTGACGCCTTGAGATCGCGGATCACTTTCGCGAATCGAAAACACGCCACGACCGCGGTCAGTGCACTGAGTAGACAGAGTGCGGTCTGCGCGGTGTACAGGATGACGCGGCCGCGGTGTACCACGCTTGAGTTGGTGGGGTTCTGGTGGTCGTGCGGCGAGGTGAGCACCTGGAAATGGTGAATTGGTGCGCACCGCTGTAGCCGTTTTTTTTGGTGCAAGTAACACCGGAGTTCTGGCGCGTTTGTCACTGAATTCGTGGCTAGACTAAATTTTTCACTTGTGTGGTGTATCCGAAATTTTATGATGCAATTTGACACCAGTTTGCTGGTGCACTGTGATGTGACACCTGTCAAGCTTTTCACCAAATTTTATCAGTCTACCATTGAAGTGGCATTTCGAGTGCTATATTGCATCACATTTTGCGCGATGACGCATTTGACGCCAGCTTATGACACCTTTTTTTCTAGCAAGTGCGTTCCTTGGATGACACCGTGCACTAGTATAAGCAAACCCCAGCAAACTTTGCACCACTCTGTACCTCAATCCACGCAAAAGTCGAAAACACGCAAGCCAACCTGCACCAGATTTCCACCAGCCAGCAGAGCGTGATCGATTGTAGAGACAGCGACGCAAATCGCCAGCACGTAGCATCCTGTCGCCCATGCACGAATCTGCCCGGACGACGTCACGACCGTACCGAGCAACAGAACGCCCAGCCAGAATGTCTCGTCTCCATTCGTGAATCCTTGCGCCCACTCGAGCTCTTTCTGCCAACCGATCGATAATACTGCTAGGCCGATGAAGCCGACGGCGCACAGCACGGAAAACGTGACGAAGCAGCTGAAAATGATTGTGGTTCACCGGAGACGACACTAAAAAACTGGCAGTTTTGGGTGGATTTAGGCGTCTAATTTGGGTAGGGGCGCCTAGGGGCCCTGAAAAGCGTCTCTCTTGTGGCTTGTAATCGATCTAACCTCCTGGCTCGCCTCTGACGTCTGGACGTGCCGATCGGGGTCTGTCCGTAGATTCGCTCCACGCACGCTCCCGCCTGCATCGCGCTGATGATACACTGCAAAGGTTTTGTTTCTCTCGTAGAACCACACGTGACCGGAACATTCAGTCGAAATGAGAAGCGAACGCAATAATACATGTAACTATGTTTTTACCAAATTTCATCACTGCCATCTGACCTGCGCTTTTAAGAGTGTCAGATTTTCATTGTTATTTGCGAAACAGAACGCCACACCAGTCAGTCCAATTCAGTTTTATTCTGCAGTGCACTGCATGATACCAGAGAAGTGTAAGACACCATAAGTAGGCGAAGCCAAAAACACAACCAAACCTGAAAGAACAACAATGCGAGACAACACAGCAGACACGATTGCGCGATGAATCGCAGGAACACCCGGAGCTCGGCGTCGGTGTTGTCCAGGCTCAGCGATGATGACGTCTCGGCTGCATCTGAAACGCAAACCTTAAGGCGTATTCATGTTGCAGTATTTAGCATTCATGTTTTAACACAGCTGTGCGATCACTAAATACTGCAACATGAATGCGCCCTTACACATTTCAGAACGGACGACTTTCCAGCCAATCAGCAAATTCTCAAACATATTGTGCGTGCACAATTCACGAAGCGGCATTCATGAAGCAGTGTTTAGTGACGCGTAGCTGTGTTGAAACATAGCTACGCAACTGGCTCATGAATGCCACTTAAATTGAAAACGGCTCACGGGAAAAATCGGCGATTTTACTGGTGCTCGCAAACGCCAAATTTTTTTTCGGTGATTTCTTTCTCAATAAAATTTTTTTCCGTTAACAGCAAAGATTAAAAACTTTTCCTGACCTGATTTCTTTGCTAAATGCTGTCGGAACGACGCGAAATCATCCAGAAAATACGGTCTCAAAACGTAGCTAATCGAGTGCACGCAGAATACAGCCGCGATGATGGACATCACTGGAAAATGGAATTCAAAAGTCCACAGATCAAATATTGATTGTCAACGAAATCTCCTTCTTGGCTTTTATCGCTCTAGAAAAGCACCAGATCAGGTTCCTGATAAGTCGATCAAATCCGCTTAAAGCATCCGGTCATCCAGAGGTGGTAAATCTGCCGACGGGTCCGGGAGTGCCTTCAAAGTAGTCCCGTCCCGGCCCACGGAGATCTTTAAGTGAGTGCATCGATAAGCCAACTAGTTTTGTTTGATGATGTTGCGCGAGCAGAAAAATAATTGCGCATGCAAGAAGCACATGTTTGGGCAGTGATCTCTTCCACATGCACAAAACCCGCGTGCACTTGAAGCAATAATAATGACAGCCTTCGGCAACAGCCTAGATGCAGCTTCGGAAAACTGAAGCGCAAATCTGAATAATCGATAAGTGAACGAACCATGCGCATCTACAGGTCTACATGCGTGTGTATGGTGAACGAAGCACAAAAAAACACAAAAAATCGCGCCTCACCAACGGCGACCTTCAAGTTGAGCAGCGTCTGCAGTTTCGCGTAGAGCGCGTACAGATCGGACACAGCGGAAAGCAGCGCAAATGCGGCCGCTAGAAACTGCACGCCAATGAGCACGTAGGCGTAGAGACGCTCGAGACGGTAGAAGTACTCGTAGGTGGACGCCAGGCCGAGTCCAATCAGCGCCAGGAACAGCTTCAGCACTGCGACGAACGTTAGGCGACTCCATGAACGCTTCGTCGCTGGTCGGCGGTCGTATTTCTGGAAAATTTTCAGTGGCTGTTTGTTTCTTATCTCGTGGAAGCTGATTGGCGGCAGTGCGTTTGAATTGGAGTCGTTGATTGGTCATGCAAAATTAAAACCTACACCACTCATGAAGGTCTCAGCAAGAAAATACTTGAGAATTGTTTGATCACGTCTTTACCTGATAACTTTTTGTGATTCGTGAAAACTGCTGGGGTTACAGAGGCTCGCGTTTTGACTTTGTTTTTAAGTAATCCGCTAAATGACAAGACTTTTTAAACTATACTAAAAAAGATTGTCTGATTCACCGACAATCAGCGCACTCAACACTCGAATGCGGCCAATCAGCGCACTCAACACTCGAATGCAGCCATAATCAGCGCACTCAACACTCGAATGCAGCCATAATCAGCGCACTCAACACTCGAATGCAGCCATACTCAACGCACTCAACACTCGAATGCGGTCAATCAGCGCACTCAACACTCGAATGCAGCCATAATAGCGCACTCAACACTCGAATGCAGCCATAATCAGCGCACTCAACACTCGACTGCAGCCAATCACCAGCTCCAAATTCGAATGCAGCAGGCAATCAGCGCACAGCACACAATTGCACTTACGACGGCGGCATGCGGATAGTGCGTGGCCATCCGCTCGAGCAAACTGATCGACATCCACCCGTTGACGAGTTCAATGCCCGCCATCGCCAGCACCGTACCGCAGATCACGATTCGCCCGAGCGAATCGCTCACTTCCGTCGTGTACTCGTCGCCGCCCTCGAGCGCGTGCAGTTTTTTCGCCTCGCGATGCGCGCGGACCAACTATTATTATAAATTGGGGCAATTTTTGGGTAAAATTTGGGCAGAACAAAGATTGACGGGAAGCAAGCGCATACGCTTGAGAATGCAGGGATTGTTCGTAGACGTTACATTTATTCGGCAACGCTTTCAAACTGTGCAAAAGTGGTGGGGCGAAAAATTATACAAAAAAACTGCAAAATACCGAGCCGAAAAGCGTGTGTTCAAAAACCTGCCTCAAACATCGCGTCCGTATAAAATGCCAACGTGCAACCGGAGACCACGACAGTCACGGTGTAGATCGATTTTCCCGCAATCGAGCCTCGTTTCGAATTCACCAGGTAAACACCAACACAACCGGTGATGAAGTGGATCACGTTCAAAAGTCGAAAATCGATATGAATGTAATTTTGCAGCGCGAATTTCGTGAATTGGGTACCGCAGAGGCCAACTGCCAGGAGGCCACTCAGGATGTGCACAATGTTGCTACCTTGTAAGAGGCCCTGGTAGCCACTGGCTGAGCCCATCTTGTTTTTATTTATTAAGGGTTTATTTTTTCGTGAATTGTGTTCAACTTTTCGACATTTTTATGCATGTATTATTGTGGTTTTTTTCGCTGAAATATACAAGGGTGGGCTTTTTGAAAGAATAAAAAAAATTTGTTGGAGGTCACAACTGGTGATAAACTCAATAAATTGCGTGCATTTACAGGATTCGCAGGTTTTGCAAATGTTTTTGTTGATTCACGAGAAAAACGTTTGTATTAGATTGAGTTAAATAGCCGATTTTTGGAAATTTAAAAAAAATTGTTTGTGCGTGCACAAATGTTCATACGCAGGTTAAAAAATCCTTTCAGCTCATCAGCATGCCTTCTTCATGCCTTTTTTTGTGCAATTCCCATGTCATGCCACTTTTTGTGCCCAAAGATGTTCATGGTTGGAATTGCAAACACAGTCAAGCGTGTTGTTACCCGCTAAAAGCTGCTGCTTTTCCAGGCCAGTAGCATGAACGCGCATCCAGGGGCATCTCAGGTTCGTGTGGAACACACTGACTCGGCGGTTTTTCAAAACCTCGGTCATTTTGAAATTGCCACAGAAACGAGCATGGCACAGAGAATGGCATGAAGAAGGGCACGCAGGTGGGAATCTTTGAATCTTGAATCGTGCAGCTAGTCTAGTGCAGTAGTTCACTTCAGATGCACCAATAATGAAAATGAAACCGCACTTGATCACGCACTGCAAAAAAACGAAATTCTTCACAAGTGATCATGATTTTCAGGGTAGCAGTGACAGAAACTTCTTCTTGCTGGAGGGAAATCACATGGTTAGCTGTGCATAACAAATAAACAAAATGCGAAACTAGACGGTGTGCTGGTGTGACGAAATCAAATCGAAGTCGAAATTTTCGTGAAAGTAAACAAGAAGAAATCATATTTATGAAAACTACGGGTGAAAAGCGCGCAAACTTATAGAGAAATGTACAAAACTAAAACTTTTCGGACAGAAATGCACGAAAAATTGAATTATGCATTGAATGTGTGCGCACTACGCAGAGAGCGAGAGAGTTTCAAAATGAAAACTCAAGTGTTTGGTGTTTAGTTAAAGGTCTTGATCAGACCTTTGCTGGCGGGAATAAACATTTTCTGGCAAATTTTACACATTTCGCGAATTTCTTACTCAATTCAATCATAATGCAGATATCAACTATTTTGAGTACATTTATTACGGTGTATCATTTTCAAATCTTCACCAGAGTTTCTGTTGACACGAAGCAAAAGTGACGGAAGGAATGAAAATGCCACATTGACGGGATTACAATTTTCGAACAACTTTTGCTCATGTCCGCACCATGCACTCATGCCAGTCTTTTTTAAAGATCGTGTCAAGACCCACCAAACGGTACGTATCGTAATGCGTGGGCTTGGACATTTTTATTAACATTTCCTAGATTCTTTTGAAAACACTCGAATTATAAATTTTATATTCAAAAATTCGCAGCCGGGGTGCGGGTGTACAATTTTTTTCCTTCAAGTGGTCAGTAGTGACAAAGAAAAAAGGGATGGAGCGTGAAGAATTTCTGAGCGACGTTCTAAAATATTCTTGTTTATCCAAAAATGTTGAAGCGTAAAATGAAATAAAAATTTATTTCTGGGTTGTATTTTAAATAAATTGAAATGGAAAGCGAATGTACTTGATTGAGGTTTTTTTCAACAAAGAAAGTTAGTGGGCGATTATTTTGATGACTCAGAATAGCAAAAAAAAACAACGGTGGGAACAAGAAATGTGTAAAAACAAACTTTGTTGTTGCATTTGATGTTTGAACCAAATCATCACCAGCGGAACAGAAAAGCAAATAAACATAAAGTCAAATTTTTCGGGGGTTATGGCGCTTCAAACTAAAATTGAATGAAATCAAAAATCCTTCTTCTGAAAAATGATTATCCATTACCTACCTAATTGTCACCGGCAACTTGATTGATCCAGAAATCTTTTAATATTGATTGACTAATTGGTTGAATCAAGTTATTGACAAATTGGCATGGATGGATTTCATGTAAAAGGGTTGAAAAGTGGCATTTTCAATGAAAAAACTGCACAAAAAGGCGGGTGCAAAAAGTTATTTGATAATAACCCGACTTGAAAGTTTTGTCTGATCTGCTTATTTGCTGGGTAGAAAGAGGGGCAGTTTTTTTATACGCTTGAGCGAAGACAGTAAATTTTTTACATAATAACCCGAAAATACGATTATTACTATTTCCGAATTTGAAATTAGACAAAAACGTTTTGATGACTGAAAACAAAAATCTGAGGTTGACTGGATTAGTGGGTCTGTGGGGCCAAGTTTCAACATGAACAATGTTCAATATGTAAAATGGTTCACTTTTTTCTTTCGACTAAAGCATTTGGTAAACGTATAATACGGCGAATTTCAACATGGTCGAAAGGTGCAAGAGAAACACATATCCTAAAAGCACTTTAAACCAACCCGCCAAGATACAGGTTTTGGGTGTTAGATCGCCACGGAGTGTAGAAAAAAATTCGGCGGTTTCTGTTTACTCAACGGATGTACAAACAGTCAAACACACAAAATGCAATCTATACGGATTCAAATCCCAATGAAACTGATTGGCTGCTGACTTGTGTTTCAGTGACCAATGAGCGTAGTGCAATTCAAAATGCAGGCAATCAGCATGCGTTCTTTTGTTGACTGTAAACAAAGCCGACAGCAACGTGCGCTTTGGTAACACAATGGAAATAATAAATGCGCACCCAAAATCACCATTTTTGCATGATTTCAAATAAAAGGTAAAAAGGTAGAGAAGCAAATATTTCTGTGCCACAGAATATATTGAATCAAAAAGCCTAGAAAAGCATTTTTGTTTAGCTTATTTGGCCTCACCTTTTAGCTGCTCTAAAAAATAGTCCCTAAAGCTATTATTTTTTACGGGTCAGTGATTTTGTTTGCACAGGCTTGAGCGCGTTTATTTTTTGTTTCTGTTTCTGAAACACCGAAAAACATTTTGATGCGTGGTTTCCGTGCAAATAACGAAAGTATAGCAATTTTGAAAACCTGGTTGGATGGAACAACAAACAAAGGCGCTTCAAAAATAGTGCCGTGTCGCGCATTTGCTCAACTGGCAGCAAGTATTTGATCTGATTATGAATAAAAGAGATGAAAAGAAAGAAAAAATAGCAGAAAACATGTAAAATACTGAAAGTGAAACTGCGCAGAGATCCAATTGATTGACCCTCAAAGACATTGTGGGCAAAGAAAAACATGACGACATTCGGAAAGACTAATAACTATCGCACAACCGATAGTTATTGACAAACAGAAACCGCAACAGACATAAATCAGTTCACCCTTGTAATGTGAAGGACTGAAAGAAGAAAATAAAAATAATGGCAAAATGGGATTTATTTTCGAACGCACAGAAGCTCCAAAAACACCGCACATACAGGAAATTGAAGCAAAAATCATATAGATTTCTTTTCTGATACAAAGGAGGAAAACAGTGCAGATATCAATCAATGAATTTATTTTGAGTTTTTGTTGATTTTTGTCCCTGTGTCCGACCTTGATTTATGGTCATGGGTTTTTCAGGCTTTGTTGAACGCGTTTGACCACTACCACCTATGAAGTTTTTTTTTTGTTTTTTTCATTTACTTGTTCACAAAAAACGGGAATGTGATTACTGCGAACTGGGGTGTGACGAAAAAAACGATGATTGATTGGTTTTTTAAACACATCCAGTATGATTGTGAAAATAACTGATGCAAGAATAAAATTATAGATGGAAAATGTGCAGCTATCTTCTTAGACAATAATCAGACAATCAGCGCGTTGAATTAAAACGTAGCCAATCAGTAACGTGCCAAAATTGTGTCTTGTTATAAAATACAAACTGATATTTCCGAACTTTCAGTTCAACAAAATGTTATAAAATGTCATTGTTATAAAAAATGTTAGAAATAAAACCATATCTCGTTCTTGCATCCAGACTCTAAAGAGTCACACACATTCTTGAGATTAGAGATGCAAATTGAGGTCCCGAGTTTTTTTTCAATCGGTGTTAAATCGAGTATGATATAACGATGCAAAATCGATGTGGGTATTATAACAAATTTTTTGCATCCAGTAACTTTATAACCTATAAAAATACAAAACGAAGTAATAAAAGATCGAAAAAGAGCATCGGAAAACCTGAATAAATGTTCGTTTCATGAGAGGTCCGGGAGTTAAATGAGCGTATAAAGTGCCATTCCGAATGAACGCATGAGATAAATCGTTACTGATCTATCATTTGATATCTGATTTCGTTTAAATTTTTCTTCAAACATACAGTGTGCGTGCGGTTGGGTGTCTTTGGTTATTTTAGACAAAATACACGTCCACCGGATTAACTTGAACGTGACACTGGCAGGGCACAGAATCGGTTGATGAAAAAACAAAACAAAATGTCAAACAAAAATCACATTTCGCTAATGATGGGCAGCCACTCACAAGTTGTTTGAAGCAGTTTGAAACTTTCTAAAAACGTTAATTTTTTATGCAGAAAACGCGCATTTGCATTCAAGGGATGTCAATTGGGCATTCAAAAGGCGTCAATTAGGGATACAAGAGACAACATTGCATTGGAAAGCCAAGAGACAAATTGGGTGAAAAAACGACTGGTAATCGAGAAACATCAGATGCTTTCTTTCACCTATACGAATGGAATGTTAGATGATTAACAAAAAACTACGGCATGGCCGATCAAACACGGCAGCTTTTCTTACGGTGCAAGGACCGCGCGAAATTTGAATAAAAAAACGTTCTCAGAAGCCCAATTGAATTGATTCTTCGTGCTATTCTGTTCATTCTTTCTCTCTTGCACACACACGATTGGAATTATCTTGGCATTCTTGAAAAAGACACAACTCCTAGTTTGCGACTGATCCCGCCTTGTTGGAGAATACAAGGACTGCTTTATTTTTTCGTCCATACTGTACTCACTTCGCAGCCAAACTCAGAAAGTGAAAGAAATACCTACTTGTGTTCACGTCAACCGTTTCAAGTGTGTTTCACGCACGCATCACCTGACGTTGTTCAGCAATATTCAACGGATTTTTCCCAAGCATATACAAGGTAACTGAACCTTGACTGCCCTTGTTCACACACGCGGCAGAATCGTGTTTTTTTCGCAGAGCCTCCGGGGGTAACCGAAGGCGTAAAAAATGTGTCCACTTGCCAAAGGAAATAAAAAAAATTGGAACTGCTTACCACAGATAATAACGGTGACAACTTGCTCCATCTGCAACAACGGGCAGAAGTAAAGTAACAAAATCATAGTGTACGGGTAAATCGGCTAAACTGAAACATTACCGTGCTTTTGCAACAAAGCGCAATGGACAAAACTTTTTTCCAAATTCGGCAACTCCCAATTAGATACTTGAACGTTCTGAGATTGTTAAAACAATTTTCGCGTTTTTTTCCAAATTCGGCAACTCCCAATTAGATACTTAAACGTTTTGAGACTTTTAAAACAATTTTCGCACAACCTCCTTCAGGCCAGGAACGTTTCGGCAACATGACGCGTGTGTACTACAAAGAGGCAGCTGGTGCTCTCGTTGTGTTCGACATGACACGAAGTTCGACATTCGACGGCGCCTTGAAGTGGAAAGCTGATCTTGATCGAAAGTTGACCCTGTTGGACGGTCGGCCGATTCCCGCGGTGCTGCTGGCAAATAAGGTATACCACCCGCACGGGAAACTTCTTTGGATACCCGCTCGTGCGGTTTTGAAAAAAATACACGGGCAACTTCTTCGGATATCCGTTTTGAAAAAATACCAATTGCTTTCTGGCATTATTCTGAGCGCAGCACCAAGAACAGACTGTAGCTACATTGAGAATCGTTGAGAGCCGACATGAATATGATCCCCGGAAAGGAAACTTTTCGCTTAGACAAAACGAAAGTGTGAATGTTTTGCCAAACTTGACCCGTGACTGTCGTCAACTGCAAAAAAATAAAAAGTCATTTGAATTTTTTATGAACAGCGGTATAAAATTTGAATTTGTTTTATAATCAACGTTTTTTCAGTGCGATCTCGACAGCAGCTGGCCGGAGCAGCAGCTGCAACGGGTATGCGAGGAGAACGGCTTTCTCGGGTGGTACAAAACATCCGCCAAAGACAACATCGGCGTCACGGAGGCGGTCGCGTTTTTGGCCAGCAATGTGAGTGAACGGATCGTGTGGATGTGAATCGATTGATTGAGAAAACTGGGAAAGT
>JASANC010004541.1:0-35291 GCA_030248135.1 Theristus sp. LFF4_11
AACAAATAATTTGCTGTGGCATCGGCAAGCAATGCACCAATCTAATCTAGCATTGCTCTGCATCTGATGTTGGTGTTTTTGTGGTCTATTTAATCTACGACAGGTTGTTCCGGACCATCCCTAAAAAATTAAAAGAACAAGGCAGTTCTTGGACGTGAAAATCAAAAGTTTTTGAAAATCAAATGGAATAGTGGCACAAGTTTTTACAGTTTGCATACTGTTTAAAATCTTTGTATTGTATTGTATGCATCAGACGTATTGTATATGATTCCTATTCTTGCATCAACATTGTATATGTGTACATATTTATATTCTGTTCTAAAAAATACCTATTGTATTAGCACATAACTTTCCTAATTACTGATCATATTCCACCTTTTAAATGCGCGGAATGCGCACTTTTCTCTAGTTAATATCATGGTTTGATCCAAATCAGCGATTTGCCTTTGGTGCAATAAATCAGTTTGTTTTTTTGAATCAACGCATGATAACTGTGTCTGTTGTGCAGTATTAAAAAGTGGCGTGGCGCAAATGGGTAACCATGGTAGACGAACAAGCACAACACTCAACTGGATTGTTCGCTTGCTTGATCGAAAGGGTTTCTTTGTTATCAAAACAATAATTTACGACCATAACTAGAGCTTTTTCATGTGAAACAGAAAGATACTGTACCGAACACTTCTGTGAGATGCGCAGTATTTGCAATTCTTGTGTTTTAACAAAGCGTTCTCGAAATTTCCGTTGCTGAACTTTCATTTCGCCAAAAGCAAAAGTTTATTTATCAAAGTGGAAAAAACGAAGACGATAAAATAGTGGAAAGACAGGATAAGATTTGATATGGCATTCAATCGAACAACGATCCTCGCTGTTGTACTACTGGCTGCGTTTGAGTGTAAGTTTTTGCGCTTCTTCCTGGAAACTGGCATTTTCCTTGATTGTCGGATAATAGAAAAACGGCTGTCGTACTGTGCATTTGTACATTGTACATGTACATCGTACATCACAAATCAGTTTCAATTGCGTTTTCATGGCATAAGAAGATCGGCTTTGAAAGGAACCCAAAACACCATCACTTGTGATGGTCTTCTTTCCAAACTGATACCATTCTTTCTTTCTGTCTCCGCTGGCACATATGTCATCTGGCTCGCTGGCTCTCATTTCTAAAAAAAGATGACAGGCACAGGGAACCGTCGCTGGCTCTTCTCCAAAAAAAAGAAACTGTGAGAACCAGGTTTAAAGAAAGAAACTGTTTAACTGTGATATTGAAGCTGCACGCATGTGGCAAGGAAAAACGGGTTTTCCATCGTTGTACAAAAAAACTTGTTTTTCAACGGACAGAAGCAGCAAAGATATTGCAGTTCACGTTTCTGCCACCATTGCACAGGGTGGCCAGAAGTAGTGGGTTACCTTTTAATTAAACATGGCCGATTAAACATGGCGGCTTTCTCAATAATGTGCGAAATTTGAGTAAAAGAAAAATTACTACTAAATTTACAATTTGTCTGTCTGTCCGTCACACTTTTGAATTGGCCCCCATTTTTGCTATTTTTGCTATTTAAGAAAGCTTCATCTCAATCCCAATCTCAATCTGTATCTACCTATTTTTAATTATCACTTGAAAATGTTAACACAAAACGTCGTTACTGAAAGTGATCATGATACTCCATGTTTCATTTTCAAATTGATACTCCATGGTTATGAGCGATAATTTCAACGTAACGCACGATGGGCAACTGGCAATTGTTGCTGCTCAAAACTTGACGAGCGACTGCGAAAGATGTAACAAAACCGTCTTTGAAAAAAAGTTAGTTTTTTAATTGGGTTGCAATGGTATTTACCATTCATTTCCACTTTGCAAAAGGCTTATGCTGTTATGGGTTATGCTGGGGTAAACGGGTAAAAAAGCAATGACTGCAAAACGAAATTAAAAACGTCACTTTTTTGTTTCTTCTATTCATTTTCACTTTTCAAAAAAGGCTTGGCTTTATATATTATTATTATCTACTAGGCAATTGACCCGAGCGTATGTGGCTTAATCAATGCCAAGCCTTTTTGGTGAAGTGGCATTGACTTAGAAAGAAAAAACAGTAACGTTTACTGAATAATAACCCTGAAGAAAATTTGCCTTGTGCTGCCGTGAAGTCGCCTACAATACAATATTTTTTAATTTATTTAAATAAATAAAAAATGCGAAGTTTATGATTTTGCTATTTTTACCCGTTCACCCTAACCGAAGGCAAGCCTTTTTCTAAGTGAAGTTAATTTTTGAAACCAAAAAACAAATAATTTGCTGTGGCATCGGCAAGCAATGCACCAATCTAATCTAGCATTGCTCTGCATCTGATGTTGGTGTTTTTGTGGTCTATCTAATCTATGACAGGTTGGTCCGGACCACCACAAAAAAAATTTAAAAACAAGGCAGTTCTTGGGTGTAAAAATCAGAAAATACTTTTGCAAAAATGAAATAGTGGCACAAGTTTTTACAGTTTGCATACTGTTTAAAATCTTTGTATTGTATTGTATGCATCAGACGTATTGTATATGATTCCTATTCTTGCATCAACATTGTATTTGTGTACATATATATTCTGTTCTGAAAAATACCTATTGTATTAGCACATAACTTTCCTAATTACTGATCATATTCCACCTTTTAAATGCGCGGAATGCGCACTTTTCTCTAGTTAATATCATGGTTTGATCCAAATCAGCGATTTGCCTTTGGTGCAATAAATCAGTTTGTTTTTTTGAATCAACGCATGATAACTGTGTCTGTTGTGCAGTATTAAAAAGTGGCGTGGCGCAAATGGGTAACCATGGTAGACGAACAAGCACAACACTCAACTGGATTGTTCGCTTGCTTGATCGAAAGGGTTTCTTTGTTATCAAAACAATAATTTACGACCATAACTAGAGCTTTTTCATGTGAAACAGAAAGATACTGTACCGAACACTTCTGTGAGATGCGCAGTATTTGCAATTCGTGTGTTTTAACAAAGCGTTCTCGAAATTTCCGTTGCTGAACTTTCATTTCGCCAAAAGCAAAAGTTTATTTATCAAAGTGGAAAAAACGAAGACGATAAAATAGTGGAAAGACAGGATAAGATTTGATATGGCATTCAATCGAACAACGATCCTCGCTGTTGTACTACTGGCTGCGTTTGAGTGTAAGTTTTTGCGCTTCTTCCTGGAAACTGGCATTTTCCTTGATTGTCGGATAATAGAAAAACGTCTGTCGTACTGTGCATTTGTACATTGTACATGTACATCGTACATCACAAATCAGTTTCAATTGCGTTTTCATGGCATAAGAAGATCGGCTTTGAAAGGAACCCAAAACACCATCACTTGTGATGGTCTTCTTTCCAAACTGATACCATTCTTTCTTTCTGTCTCCGCTGGCACATATATCATCTGGCTCGCTGGCTCTCATTTCTAAAAAAAGATGACAGGCACAGGGAACCGTCGCTGGCTCTTCTCCAAAAAAGATGACCAGAAAGAAACTGTGAGAACCAGGTTTAAAGAAAGAAACTGTTTAACTGTGATATTGAAGCTGCACGCATGTGGCAAGGAAAAACGGGTTTTCCATCGTTGTACAAAAAAACTTGTTTTTCAACGGACAGAAGCAGCAAAGATATTGCAGTTCACGTTTCTGCCACCATTGCACAGGGTGGCCAGAAGTAGTGGGTTACCTTTTAATTAAACATGGCCGATTAAACATGGCGGCATTCTCAATAATGTGCGAAATTTGAGTAAAAGAAAAATTACTACTAAATTTACAATTTGTCTGTCTGTCCGTCACACTTTTGAATTGGCCCCCATTTTTGCTATTTTTGCTATTTAAGAAAGCTTCATCTCAATCCCAATCTCAATCTGTATCTACCTATTTTTAATTATCACTTGAAAATGTTAACACAAAACGTCGTTACTGAAAGTGATCATGATACTCCATGTTTCATTTTCAAATTGATACTCCATGGTTATGAGCGATAATTTCAACGTAACGCACGATGGGCAACTGGCAATTGTTGCTGCTCAAAACTTGACGAGCGACTGCGAAAGATGTAACAAAACCGTCTTTGAAAAAAAGTTAGTTTTTTAATTGGGTTGCAATGGTATTTACCATTCATTTCCACTTTGTAAAAGGCTTATGCTGTTATGGGTTATGCTGGGGTAAACGGGTAAAAAAGCAATGACTGCAAAACGAAATTAAAAACGTCACTTTTTTGTTTCTTCTATTCATTTTCACTTTTCAAAAAAGGCTTGGCTTTATATATTATTATTATCTACTAGGCAATTGACCCGAGCGTATGTGGCTTAATCAATGCCAAGCCTTTTTGGTGAAGTGGCATTGACTTAGAAAGAAAAAACAGTAACGTTTACTGAATAATAACCCTGAAGAAAATTTGCCTTGTGCTGCCGTGAAGTCGCCTACAATACAATATTTTTTAATTTATTTAAATAAATAAAAAATGCGAAGTTTATGATTTTGCTATTTTTACCCGTTCACCCTAACCGAAGGCAAGCCTTTTTCTAAGTGAAGTTAATTTTTGAAACCAAAAAACAAATAATTTGCTGTGGCATCGGCAAGCAATGCACCAATCTAATCTAGCATTGCTCTGCATCTGATGTTGGTGTTTTTGTGGTCTATTTAATCTACGACAGGTTGTTCCGGACCATCCCCAAAAAATTAAAAGAACAAGGCAGTTCTTGGACGTGAAAATCAAAAAAAAATTTGCAAAAAAATGGAATAGTGGCACAAGTTTTTACAGTTTGCATACTGTTTAAAATCTTTGTATTGTATTGTATGCATCAGACGTATTGTATATGATTCCTATTCTTGCATCAACATTGTATTTGTGTACATATATATTCTGTTCTGAAAAATACCTATTGTATTAGCACATAACTTTCCTAATTACTGATCATATTCCACCTTTTAAATGCGCGGAATGCGCACTTTTCTCTAGTTAATATCATGGTTTGATCCAAATCAGCGATTTGCCTTTGGTGCAATAAATCAGTTTGTTTTTTTGAATCAACGCATGATAACTGTGTCTGTTGTGCAGTATTAAAAAGTGGCGTGGCGCAAATGGGTAACCATGGTAGACGAACAAGCACAACACTCAACTGGATTGTTCGCTTGCTTGATCGAAAGGGTTTCTTTGTTATCAAAACAATAATTTACGACCATAACTAGAGCTTTTTCATGTGAAACAGAAAGATACTGTACCGAACACTTCTGTGAGATGCGCAGTATTTGCAATTCGTGTGTTTTAACAAAGCGTTCTCGAAATTTCCGTTGCTGAACTTTCATTTCGCCAAAAGCAAAAGTTTATTTATCAAAGTGGAAAAAACGAAGACGATAAAATAGTGGAAAGACAGGATAAGATTTGATATGGCATTCAATCGAACAACGATCCTCGCTGTTGTACTACTGGCTGCGTTTGAGTGTAAGTTTTTGCGCTTCTTCCTGGAAACTGGCATTTTCCTTGATTGTCGGATAATAGAAAAACGGCTGTCGTACTGTGCATTTGTACATTGTACATGTACATCGTGCATCACAAATCAGTTTCAATTGCGTTTTCATGGCATAAGAAGATCGGCTTTGAAAGGAACCCAAAACACCATCACTTGTGATGGTCTTCTTTCCAAACTGATACCATTCTTTCCTTCTGTCTCCGCTGGCACATATGTCATCTGGCTCGCTGGCTCTCATTTCTAAAAAAAGATGACAGGCACAGGGAACCGTCGCTGGCTCTTCTCCAAAAAAGATGACCAGAAAGAAACTGTGAGAACCAGGTTTAAAGAAAGAAACTGTTTAACTGTGATATTGAAGCTGCACGCATGTGGCAAGGAAAAACGGGTTTTCCATCGTTGTACAAAAAAACTTGTTTTTCAACGGACAGAAGCAGCAAAGATATTGCAGTTCACGTTTCTGCCACCATTGCACAGGGTGGCCAGAAGTAGTGGGTTACCTTTTGATTAAACATGGCCGATTAAACATGGCGGCTTTCTAAATAATGTGCGAAATTTGAGTAAAAGAAAAATTACTACTAAATTTACAATTTGTCTGTCTGTCCATCACACTTTTGAATTGGCCCCCATTTTTGCTATTTTTGCTATTTAAGAAAGCTTCATCTCAATCTCAATCTCAATCTGTATCTACCGTAAAGTCTTGCATATAAGGTTCCTCCCACTTATAAGACCCCCACCCAAAAGTGGGCGGAGTGTCACACGGCGGGAAACCAAAAAAATCAAAATTTTGACATGGTCGAAAACCTACCCCGTTTATAAGGCCCGGAATTCCTAATGTTCGCTTTATAAGACCTCCTCCCACTTATAAGGCTGTCACACAAAATTCCACTTTTTTAGAAATTTTTGATTTTCAAATTTATATAAGGAGACCTTATATGCAAGACTTTACGGTATTATCTAAAAATGCGGGAGACGCATATAAAAGGAGGAATATGGCCTTGTGTAAGCAGTGAAAGACTTGGCTCGACAACGCTTTTCAAGTCTCTGATGTGGTACACACGGATACAAGTACATAAGAGTCATATTTTTGCGCCGCGTTTGTTGCTTAAAAGCTTGCTGAAAAGCGTAAAAACTTTGAAGTTATCTAGATATTTTTCAATTGGCCTCTTCAGTTTAGTCTAAAATCACATCATGTGCGAAATTCTGTAAATTCTGTGCAAAAAAACGGAAACATCAGAGATTGCAAAACATTGCTGCATGTAGCTTTATCGTTGTTGCTAACGTACGCACCGCTGTGCATACAGCAGCACCAGTGCAAAAAGTGTTGTCTTCCGTTGATTTTCACCCTTTTTACCAAACTCTTGTGACAGGATAAACCGGTGAGTCATTGCCACAGAAGGAGACCTTGCGTTCCCAATGCCTCTGCGATACACTTTGTGCAAACCAGTGTCAGCGATCTAAAGTCTGATCGTTATTTTAGTGGTTTTAGAGGTCGCTAAATGCTAGAAAAAAGCAAATGTGAAAGTTTAATTTGTCTACAATGTACGAGGGTTGCCACTTGCAACCGAACTAAAGAATAAACGGCGCAAAAATATGACTCTTATGTACTTGTATCCGTGTGTACCACATCAGAGACTTGAAAAGCGTTGTCGAGCCAAGTCTTTCACTGCTTACACAAGGCCATATTCCTCCTTTTATATGCGTCTCCCGCATTTTTAGATAATATTCTGACTTTTACATAAGCCCCAAAGGTCGGACCAAAATCACAATACGTTGGTCACACATTCTTCTAAACCCCGGACAACTCAGGTTTTTCATTTTTCGTTTTTTAGGCCAATTTCGTCTATGCTATTTGTACGGCCGATTCGCCCAAAATCATCACGATTCAGAACCTAGAATTGCTCACATAAGAAAACTGACCCAAAAGCCGTGATCGGCGCAATGAATTACCATGGAAAACACCGATTTCTTGTTTTTCATTTCTGGACCGGTTTCACTAAATTCCACGGCCGATTCGCCCGAAATCGTCACGATTCGGTATCTAGAGTTGCTCACATGAAAAAACTAACACAAAATCCGTGATCAGTGTATTTAATTACCATGGAAAACACCGGTTTTTTGTTTTTCATTTTTGGACCGATTTCGCCAATTTCCACGGCCGATTCGCCCGAAATCGTCACGATTCAGTATCCAGAGTTGCTCACATAAAAAACTAACCCAAAATCCGTGATAAGTGCATTGAATTTCCATGGAAAACGCCGTTTTCTTGTTTTTCATTTCTGGACCGATTTCGCTAAAGTCCACGGGCGATTCGCCCGAAATCGTTACGATTCGGAATCTAGAGTTGCCCACATGAATAAACTAACACAAAATCCGTGATCAGCGCATTGAATTACCCTGGAAAACACCCTTTTCTTGTTTTTCGTTTCTGGACCGATTTCGCCAATTTCGACGGCCGATTCGCCCGAAATCGTCACGATTCAGTATCTAGAGTTGCACACGTAAGAAAACTAACCCAAAATCCGTGATCAGCGCATTGAATCACCCTGGAAAACACCCTTTTCTTGTTTTTCGTTTCTGGACCGATTTCGCCAATTTCGACGGCCGATTCGCCCGAAATCGTCACGATTCGGTATCTACAGTTGCTCACATAAGAAACTAACCCAAAATCCGTGATCAGCGCATTGAATTACACTGGAAAACATAGTTTTCTTGTTTTTCATTTCTGGACCGATTTCGCCGATTTCCACGGCCGATTCGCCGGAAATCGTCACGATTCAGCATCTAGAGTTGCTCACGTAAGAAAACTAACCCAAAATCCGTGATCAGCGCATTGAATTACCCTGGAAATCACCTTTTTCTTGTTTTTCGTTTCTGGACCGATTTCGTCAATTTACACGGCCGATTCGCCCGAAATCGTCACGATTCAGCATCTAGAGTTGCTCACGTAAGAAAACTAACCAAAAATCCGTGATCAGCGCATTGAATTACCATGGAAAACACAGTTTTCTTGTTTTTCATTTCTGGACCGATTTCGCCAATTTCCACCACCGATTCGCCCGAAATCGTCACGATTCAATACCTAGAGTTGCTCACGTAAGAAAACTAACCCAAAATCCGTGATCAGCGCATTGAATTACCCTGGAAATCACCTTTTTCTTGTTTTTCGTTTCTGGACCGATTTCGCCAATTTCCACGTCCGATTCGCCCGAAATCGTCACGATTCAGCATCTAGAGTTGCTCACATAAAAAAGCTAACCCAAAATTCGCGATCAGCGTATTGAATAACCCTGGAAAACACCCTTTTCTTGTTTTTCGTTTCTGGACCGATTTCGCCAATTTCCACGGCCGATTCGCCCGAAATCGTCACGATTCAGCATCTAGAGTTGCTCACGTAAGAAAACTAACCCAAAATCCGTGATCAGCGCATTGAATTCCTACGGACTAGACCTTTTCCTATTATTTTTCGTAGTTCAGACAAAATTTGTAAGAGTGAAAAACTGATACCCAGTCAAAATGCTACGAACTTTCAAAAAGTGCACAATTTTGACTCAAAAAAGTGCCCGGGCAAAAAAATAAACTAAATTTTCAGAATATACGGATGAAATTACCCCAGGAAACATTTTTGTTGAACTGTGAAAGCGTCCCAGCTAAAAATTGAAAAGGCGAACACTTAAAACCAGGTGAAAACCCTCCGAACTTTTAAAAATGCCCAATTTTTTACCCAAAAAAAGGGTCTCGGTAAAAAATTAACCCAATTTTCAAAATCTCCGGATGGAATTACCCCAGGGAACATTTTTGTTCGACTGTGAAAGTGTTGCAGGTAAAAATTGAAAGGGCGAACACATGTTGATTACATATCTGAAAAAAAAATACAAAGAGAAAGAAGTAACACGATTTTCAGAATAGGTTTTTCGTGTCTACAACGTATGAAAAGTTGTCCGATAAAATTTTTTTCGCGGCTCCAAGCACAACTTTGGGTGTTCGTTTCGTGTGCACAGAACCAAGTTTGTGGCTTATACTATGCTCGCTGCAGGGCAGCGAGAAAGTTTGAAAAACGCGCGCGAGGGGAAAACGGCTCATATTATGCGTGATGCGCTCTCCGCTCGCTGCGCTCGCTCGCGCATCCGCATGATTTTTAATTATCACTTGAAAATGTTAACACAAAACGTCGTTACTGAAAGTGATCATGATACTCCATGTTTCATTTTCAAATTGATACTCCATGGTTATGAGCGATAATTTCAACGTAACGCACGATGGGCAACTGGCAATTGTTGCTGCTCAAAACTTGACGAGCGACTGCGAAAGATGTAACAAAACCGTCTTTGAAAAAACTAGCAAATTGACCCGTGCCTACGGCACGGTTAGCTCATAAATACAACTATTATTTTTGAGTTGGTTATCCCTTTTGACCTTGCCTACGACGCGGAATCAAAATGCATTGCATTTTGATTTTGAGCTGCTTTAACCGACTGTTGTTGATTTACCATAGAAATGATCGCTCACTTTTAAAGCAATCGTATCCGTCGATGCTTCTACTTTTTTTGAAAATCACAGCATTTTTTGTTGTTTACGCCATGTTTTTTTGTCAAGCAACATGCTTTTGCTGATTTTATTGCTGTCGATTCAATCGTAACCTGATTTACTCACCATAACACTGATTACTGTGTGGTTTGGTTTTCGCTGTTTCAGCATCAATCAAAGCGACACAAGAAATAACAGATATCTGACAATCTGCACTGCCATTCAAAATATGAAAAACAATCTTTTTTAATCAGCAACAAACAACTGCCATTCCCTATTAAAGTATCAAAATCAATTCTCGCATTTATTAGCTTTTCAATGTCGCTTATTTGTCTTTTCATTCTTTGCTAATCAATTGCATTCCACTGTCCTTCCCGTAAAACAGATATCTGACAATCTGCACTGCCATTCAAATTATGAAAAACAATCTTTTTTAATCAGCAACAAACAACTGCCATTCCCTATTAAAGTATCAAAATCAATTCTCGCATTTATTAGCTTTTCAATGTCGCTTATTTGTCTTTTCATTCTTTGCTAATCAATTGCATTCCACTGTCCTTCCCGTTTAAAGTATCAAAAAAACAATCTCCTTTGATCAGCAACAATTAACAGCCATTCCCGCTCAAAGTTTCAAAATTAGGCTTAGGGCTGAACTTAGAATTAGGATTAGGCTCAGGCTTTGCTTAGGATTAGGTTTAGGACATATTCGGAGAATTGTAGTTTATTTTAACCGTTAAACACGCAGTTAGTTTCTAGGTAAATGTCTTTAAACCGTCGTTTTACAATGGAGTCCTTGCAATTCTTACGATTGTCTCGCTTGTTGGTTGTCGCTCTTGAGCAAAAGGCGTCTACAATGGAGTCCTTGCAATTCTTACGATTGTCTCGCTTGTTTGTTGTCGCTCTTGAGCAAAAGGCATCATGATGACTAACGTCATGTGGAATGACGATTTGAACTTTGCATTGTCATTAGAAAATGGAGTATGAGTATTCAGCTGATGATGACTTAAATAGCAAAATTGGCTCAAACTTGTAAATTTTAATAGCCAATCAACGTAGCGGAACGGACCTGACTTACACAGTTACTATCTTAGTATATAGATAGATAGATAGATAGATAGATAGATAGATAGATAGAAGATAGATAGATAGATAGATAGATAGATAGATAGATAGATAGATAGATAGATAGATAGATAGATAGATACCGTATTACCCCCAATAAACCCCCATGGGGGATTAATACGTCAGCGACTTTTAGGGGTGGGGGTTTATTGGTGGGGGGGGATTATTGGTGGGGGGGTTTATTATACAAAAATTTCTAAGGGTGGGGTTTTGTTGAAAAATGGCAAAAATACCTTGCATGGCAGGCAAGAAAGTTGCAGAAACTTCTACTTTTCACAGAGATTTCCTTTTTTAACAGCCTTTTGTAATGAAATTACCATTAACTCATCCATTTGGGGCCTTTGGTAGCACAATTTCACCAATGTCACTGCAT
This sequence comes from Theristus sp. LFF4_11, assembly GCA_030248135.1. Taxonomy (NCBI): domain Eukaryota; kingdom Metazoa; phylum Nematoda; class Chromadorea; order Monhysterida; family Xyalidae; genus Theristus; species Theristus sp. LFF4_11. Next base: position 11,501 of record JASANC010004541.1, read on the forward strand.
TCAGCCACTGAATTCGCTGGGTATGTGTTTCAAACAGGTTTCCAATTAACCCCCATGGGGGATTATTTGTGGGGGGGGATTATTTGGAAACTGGTCGGGGGGTGGGGGTTTATTGGTGGGGGGGGGATTAATGGTGGGGGGGGGTTTAATGGGGGTAATACGGTAGATAGATAGATAGATAGATAGATAGAAGATAGATAGATAGATAGATAGAAGTTAGTTTTTTAATTGGGTTGCAATGGTATTTACCATTCATTTCCACTTTGCAAAAGGCTTATGCGGTTATGGGTTATGCTGGGGTAAACGGGTAAAAAAGCAATGACTGCAAAACGAAATTAAAAACGTCACTTTTTTGTTTCTTCTATTCATTTTCACTTTTCAAAAAAGGCTTGGCTTTATATATTATTATTATCTACTAGGCAATTGACCCGAGCGTATGTGGCTTAATCAATGCCAAGCCTTTTTGGTGAAGTGGCATTGACTTAGAAAGAAAAAAAACAGTAACGTTTACTGAATAATAACCCTGAAGAAAATTTGCCTTGTGCTGCCGTGAAGTCGCCTACAATACAATATTTTTTAATGTATTTAAATATATAAAAAATGCGAAGTTTATGATTTTGCTATTTTTACCCGTTCACCCTAACCGAAGGCAAGCCTTTTTGTGAGTGAAGTAAAATTGAATAAAAAATATAAAAACTAACGTTTTTTCATTTACCCGTTTTAAAAAGCTAATGCTTTTTTTACCCGTTTACCTAAGCCAAGCCTTTTTTGTAAAGTGAAAATGCGAAGTTTATGATTTTGCTAGTTTTTCCCCGTTCACCCTAACCTAAGTCAAGCCTTTTTGTGATTATGAGCAATAATTTCAACGCAACGCACGATGGGCACATGGCAATTGTTGCTGCTAAAACTTGACGAGCGACTGCGAAAGATGTACAAAACCGTCGTTGAAAAAAGTTAGGTTTTTAACTTAACTATTGGGTCGCAATAGTATTTACCAGTCATTTTCACTTTGCAAAAGGCTTGGGTTATGTTAGGGTAAACGGGTAAAAAGAACCAATGACTGTAAAACGAGACTTAAAACGTCACTTTTTTGTTTCTTCTATTCATTTTCACTTTACAAAAAAAGCTTGGCTTATGTTAGGGTAAACGGGTAAAACAAGCATTAGCTTTTTAAAACGGGTACTTGAAAAAACGTTTAATTTTATATTTTATTCAATTTTACTTCACTTAAAAAAGGATTGACTTAGGTTAGGGTGAACGTGTAAAAATAGCAAAATCATAAACTTCACATTTTCACTTTACAAAAAAGGCTTGGCTTAGGTAAACGGGTAAAAGAAGCATTAGCATTTTAAAACGGGTAATTTAAAAAAATCGATAATTTTTATGTTTTTTATTCAATTGACCAGCGACTGCGAAAGATGTAACAAAACCGTCTTTGAAAAAAATTAGTTTTTTTAATTGGGTCGCAATGGTATTTACCAGTCATTTTCACTTGGCAAAAGGCTTGGGTTATGTTAGGGTAAACGGGTAAAAAGAACCAATGACTGTAAAACGAGACTTAAAAACGTCACTTTTTTGTTTCTTCTATTCATTTTCACTTTACAAAAAAGGCTTGGTTTATGTTAGGGTAAACGGGTAAAACAAGCATTAGCTTTTTAAAACGGGTACTTGAAAAAAACGTTTAATTTTATATTTTTATTCAATTTTACTTCACTTACAAAAAGGATTGACTTAGGTTAAGGTGAATAACAATAAGGCTTGCCTTAGGTTACCGTGAACGGGTAAAAATAGCAAAATCATAAACTTCGCATTTTTTATTTATTTAAATACATTATAAAAACATTGTATTGTAGACAACTCCTAGTCTGCGACTGATCCCGCCTTGATGGACTGCCTTATTTATTCGGCCATGCAGAACCAATTTTGCTTACATTTGGGCAATTACGTTATGGGCAATCACAAAGGTGGCCCACTACGGAGTTTGGTTTTCACAGAAAGCATGCATACCGTGATCGAGCTATACCTAACTCAGAGTTTGACAGAGTACGCACGTATTCGATGTAGGTCAAACTGTGCGGTTTTCTTTTCAGTTCACCTGAACTACGCCACATTCTTCTCAGTGTGCCCAACGAAAACCGGCTGGCACGTGTACTACAATCCACAAGTTGCCTACTCTCCGTGCTTCTACGTGCCTCAAAAGACCAACACCATCGACTATGTTCTCCTGACGCAGGGGCGAATGCGTTTCAAAGAAACCCACAAATAAACTAGTATCTTTAGTTTTTAGTTCTGCGGCTCAACGAGCGCATGCAGATTTAGAATCAGTTTCGTGCTTAGCGCAGCAATAAATTTGTGAAGAGACCCTAGTTGCTGAGATACCGTATTACCCCCATTAAACCCCCCCCCACCATTAATCCCCCCCACCAATAAACCCCCACCCCCCGACCAGTTTCCAAATAATCCCCCCCCACAAATAATCCCCCATGGGGGATTATTGGAGACCTGTTTGAAACACATACCCAGCGAATTCAGTGGCTGGTTGCAGTGAAAATGATGAAATTGTGCTACCAAAGGCCCCAAATGGGTGAGTTTATAGTAATTTCATTACAAAAGGCTGTTATAAAAGGATATTTCTATGTAAAGTAGAAGTTTCTGCGACTTTCTTGCCTGCCATGCAAGGTATTTTTGCCATTTTTTAACAAACCCCCACCCCTAGAATTTTTTTTGTAAATAAACCCCCCCTCCACCAATAATCCCCCCCCCCACCAATAAACCCCCACCCCTAAAAGTCGCTGACGTATTAATCCCCCATGGGGGTTTATTGGGGGTAATACGGTATGTACGATCGAGTCATTCGGTCAATTTTGAATTGCACGCACCGAAACTAGTATCCTTTCTACTGAATGGTCCATAAGTAGTGATACCAACTTTGAAGCCTGATACTCGCCTTCGCCAACAGTTCAAGTATTTCAATCAAACAAATTTAACACCGTTTGCAAATAAGAGTGGGGGCCCCCAGGAACATTCCGTGATACATGGAAAAGTTTTTAAACCAAGGGTGCAGGGACTAGGCGCTTCAGGTTTACCCCCTGAGTACCCTCTGATTATGCCTATAAAGGTCGTTTTTAGGGTGCGGGAGTTAAAAAAAACCCTCGATTTTTTGCGATTTTTCGCAAAGTGTACCTTTTTAGCCCCACCGTATCTTGTTGTTGCACAGTTTGTAGAACATCACACAGTAATCACGTGAAAGATCTTGCGGAGTTCTTTTAGGCCCTGTATTAATGAGCCTTTTCAAGGGGGTCCCTGAGGCGCTACGACGCTAGTTAAAATTACTTTTTTTCCAGGAAGAATGCTGATGATGATCAGCAAAACAACACGGAAGCACTTGTTGGGGTACATTTTTTTCGAGATCAAGATAAAAACACTGTTGCATACAAAATGGGATTGTATCTTCACGGAATGACCTTTTTATATTAAAAACGAAAATGAAATTGGAACGAAATTGTGAATAGACTTACTTAGTTACTTAGTTACACAGCTACTATTTTAGTATTATAGATAGAAGATAGAAGATAGATGGAGTTTTTTCACAAAAAAACGAGTTTTTAAAACAATCGCTTGCAAGTTAATCGCTGTTTTCACAAGGTAGACTTTTTATAAAGCCGGTGTTTACAACGAGTATTTAGAAAAACGTTGCTTTTTCCTTCATTTGTTTTTTATCATAGATCTGCAAGCGCAGTGAGTCGCTGAACCAAAAAAAAACGAACCACTAACTAGAGTTTCTGGCGTTTACATTGTTGATACGCACGCACACGCTATTTGGCGTTACAAAACGACGGAACGCGTTTTTTATTGCACCAGCCAATTTTTTATTTTACGCTCACGCGCCAGCCAATCAGCTAATGCCCGAAATTTTCCAGTCCGACTGCATACTGTTTTTTTATGACAGAGTTTCTTGAGTATGCGTCGTTATGTTTTCCCTGGCAAAACATTCCGCCGCCATAAGAGCAATTCACGCACGACCTGTGTATCCGGCACGGCACGTCACGTCGCCTGACGTGACGTGACGTGACGTGAAGTGACGTAACGTGACGTGACATGACGTGATGTGCCGTGCCGTGCCGTGACGTGACGTGACGTGACGTACCGGAGAATTGGCAGCACAGAGGGCTAAAAGCGTCAAAACAGCAATGGAACACAGTAAAGGATAGACTTTTTTTCAAATATTATCTTTTATGTTGGTTCCGGGACTCAATGCGTTTGCACACGGGTATATGAAAATGTTTCACGGAATTCAAAATTGGGTTACGGTGGAGACACATCGCCGTGTGCTGAGGTTTTATGGGTTTGGTTCGGTTGTGGAGTTTTCCTTAGGTCGTGAAACTTTTGTGCATCCGGTCTTTCTGAAACGATAATTCTATATTCACACCACCCTCGCTGCCCCCCCCCCCCGCTTTCCGGCCACCGCCATTCTTCTTTATTCAGACAAAAAACGGTTTGTTTTAAAAATCATTGCGCCCACACTGTTTCAGACATCAGCGGATGCGCGTTGTCAAGCACGATTCACAAACGGTCGATTAGCAGTTGCCTACAGAAACCACTTGTCGTGGATCAAAATCTGGCTGGTCAGTCAATATGAACTTTCGCACACAGTCTACAGTAGCGGCCAAAAGTGCTGGAACGCTGCGCGCATGTGTGCGCGTGTGTTGCGCGTGTGTATCATCAGCCTTACAAACGCTATTATAAGAAGTTTTACTGCCAGTCATATGCAATGGAGGTGTGTTGCAATGTTCGGTATTTGTCAAATAAATGTATTGAAGTAGATACCGTATTACCTCTATTAAACCCCCCCCCCCAAAATTAACCCCCCCCCCAATTTTTTCACTAGAAATTGACCCGTGCCTATGGCCCGGGTAAGAGATTTTGCGATTTTGTTAACAGCAAGGTGCACTCACGGATTTATCGACATTTATTTGCTTCTGTTTTCCTGGAACTGGAAACGTGTTGATTTTTTAACCAAAGCTTTCATGCGTTTAAATTCGTTGACACCGTCTACTTTTTGGGGCAAGTATTCCGCTTTTTTTTATCTCGAGAACCCGCTCGATTTTTAAAAGTGCTTTTCAAGCGTTTTAAGATCGGCTTTTTCAGAATACCGACCCCCCTTAGGCACAGTTTTTGAAAAGTTCTCAAATTTTGACGAAATTAACACCAATCGAACCGTCTCGATGCGCTGAGTTCGAAAAACATATTTATTTTTAATTTGACCCGGTTTTATGCTTCAAAAAACGAAAAAACCGTTTTTTGGGGGGATCTTTAGAAAAATGGTTCTAACTCGCCTCTGCGTTAAGCTATTAACAAAATTCAAAAACCAATCGATTTCGCTATTGCTTGCGCACATTTTTCATGTTAACAATGTTATACAAAAAATGCTGTTTTATGCTTTAAATTTGAGAAAAACTAAAAGAGTATGTGGTTTTTGCCTTGTTTAGGCACTTTTAAAGCGGATGCGGAGTAGGGTTGCTAAGTGATTCTGAAAGCCCTTGAAAAATGCTACAAGTATGCAAAAATCGGTTGCCCTTTAAGAAGTAACGAAGCATTACAATATCGGTCGCGCGCATACATAAAGGGTATTTCCCGGTATGTCGACAAATTGTGGAGCAACGGAGACAAAAACCAAAAACGGGTATTAGGGCAACTTTTTGCGCTGAATCCGAAAAAGTAAGTGCCGTTGCAAAATTTGGCGCTTTCCTATTTTAGCGTAACTTTCCACAAATAGAGTAACTTTGATATTTTAGCGTAACTTTCAACAAATAAAGTAACTTTGATATTTTAGCGTAACTTTCAACAAATAAAGTAACTTTGATATTTTACCGTAACTTTGATATTTTAGCGTAACTTTCAATATGTTACGCTAAAATAGGATAGGGCTTGGTACTGTCCTATTTTAGCGTATCAACATATAAACAGCTCATTTAAAGCTATTTCAGCCGCGAAACTTTGTAAACCTACGTTATTTTGCACGCAGATTTCAAATTTTGACTTTGTGGGTTACGGTAACGCCCGGTTTGGTCCCAACACGATTTTAGTTCCGTCAACAATCCACAAACAGCTTGGTAATCGCAACCAAACCGGTGAAACAAGCTAGATTAAGGTTGTTTTGCACGCAGATTTTAAATTTAAACCTTGTGGGTTACGGTAACGCCTGGTTTGGTCTCAACTCGATCTTAGTTTCATCAACAACCCATAAACAGCTTGGTAACCGCAACCAAACCGGTGAAACAAGCTAGATTAAGGTTGTTTTGCACGCAGATTTTAAATTTCAGCTTTCTGGATTACGGTAACGCCTGGTTTGGTCCTAATACGATCTTAGTTTTATCAACAACCCACAAACAGCATGGTAACCGCAACCAAACCGGTGAAACAAGCTAGATTAAGGTTGTTTTGCACGCAGATTTTAAATTTCAGCTTTCTGGATTACGGTAACGTTTGGTTTGGTCCCAATACGATCTTAGTTTCATCAACAACCCACAAACAGCTTGGTAACCGCAACCAAATCGGTGAAACAAGCTAGATTAAAGTTGTTTTGCACGCAGATTTTGAATTACAGTTTTCCGGATTACGGTAACGCCTGGTTTGGTCTAAACACGATCTTAGTTTCATGAACAACCCACAAACAGCTTGGTAACCGCAACCAAATCGGTGAAACAAGCTAGATTAAAGTTGTTTTGCACGAAGATTTCAATTTTGAACTTTGTGGATTACGGTAACGCGGCAACGCCTGGTTTGGTCTCAAAACAATGTTAGTTTTATCAACAACCCATGAAATTCAAAATCTGCGTGCAAAACAACCTTAATCTAGTTTGTTTCATCGGTTTGGTTGCGGTTACCAAGCTATTTGTGGGTTGTTGATGAAACTAACATCGTTTTGAGACCAAACCAGGCGTTACCGTAATCCGGAAAACTGTAATTCAAAATCTGCGTGCAAAACAATTTTAATCTAGTTTGTTTCACCTGTTTGGTTGCGGTTACCAAGCTGTTTGTGGGTTGTTCATGGAACTAAGATCGTGTTGGGACCAAACCGAGCGTTACCGTAACCCACAAAGTAAAAATTTGAAATCTCCGTGCAAAATAACGTAGGTTTACAATGTTTCGCGGCTGAAATAGCTTTAAATGAGCTGTTTATATGTTGATACGCAAAATAGGACAGTACCAAGCCCTATCCTATTTTAGCGTAACATATTGAAAGTTACGCTAAAATAGGATAGCTGTTATTCATCGAAAATTGAAAGTTACGGTAAAATATCAAAGTTACTTTATTTGTTGAAAGTTACGGTAAAATATCAAAGTTACTTTATTTGTTGAAAGTTACGCTAAAATATCAAAGTTACTTTATTTGTGGAAAGTTACTCTATTTGTTGAAAGTTACGCTAAAATAGGAAAGCGCCCAAAATTTTGTTACAGTAACCCAATATTTGCAATTTTTTGGCTTTTTGGCTCTTTTTTGGATTGTTTCTAATCCGTGTGTGGTATACTTGAACTAATCAGGTCAAATTTGGTATCAATCGGCTCCCCTTGATTATGCGAACAATTTCCATTTAGATACCGCAACTATATTATAATTACCGTAACCCGCAGAGCACGATTTTTGCTATTTCTAACCATTTTTAGGCCTGAAAGTGACATTTTTCATCCCTGTAGTGTTCTAGTTGTTCCAATTGAATCAAATGTGTATCAGTCAATTAGTCTTGATCAGATAAACAACTTTCATTTGGATACCGTAACCAAAGTTTGACTTTCGTACCCCTTTAAGCACGGTATTCTAATAAGTTTTCACCATTTTCAGGCATGAATTTGGCTTTATGGTCCATGCAATGTTATACTTGAACGAATCTAGTCAAATTTAGCATCAATCGACTCCCGTTAATTAGGCAAACAACTTTCACTCAGATACCGTAATCCTTGTTTGACTACCGTACTTCATGAAGCACGGTATTTTAGTAATTTTGTACCTTTTTCAATCCTGAAATTGGCTATTTTGATCCATGTAGTGTTACACTTGAACAATTCTAGTCAAATTCGCGATCAGGTTTTTGAACTCAGGTTTTGAACGTTTTTCTAAGTAAGATTTTTTTACCCAAAATTTTTTTAAGGTTTCAACTTTCAACACCTGAGATGGCCTTTAAAAATTTGAGGGTGGGGAGGAACACACTTGGAACGGTAGTCAAGCAATGATTACGGTATCTGAGTGAAAGTTGTTTCCCTGATCAACGGGAGTGTATTGATCGCGAATTTGACTAGAATTGTTCAAGGGTAACACTACATGGATCAAAATAGCCAATTTCAGGATTGAAAAAGGTACAAAATTACTAAAATACCGTGCTTCATGAAGTACGGTAGTCAAACAAGGATTACGGTATCTGAGTGAAAGTTGTTTGCCTAATTAACGGGAGTCGATTGATGCTAAATTTGACTAGATTCGTTCAAGTATAACATTGCATGGACCATAAAGCCAATTTCATGCCTGAAAATGGTGAAAACTTATTAGAATACCGTGCTTAAAGGGGTACGAAAGTCAAACTTTGGTTACGGTATCCAAATGAAAGTTGTTTATCTGATCAAGACTAATTGACTGATACACATTTGATTCAATTGGAACAACTAGAACACTACAGGGATGAAAAATGTCACTTTCAGGCCTAAAAATGGTTAGAAATAGCAAAAATCGTGCTCTGCGGGTTACGGTAATTATAATATAGTTGCGGTATCTAAATGGAAATTGTTCGCATAATCAAGGGGAGCCGATTGATACCAAATTTGACCTGATTAGTTCAAGTATACCACACACGGATTAGAAACAATCCAAAAAAGAGCCAAAAAGCCAAAAAATTGCAAATATTGGGTTACTGTAACAAAATTTTGCAACGGCACTTACTTTTTCGGATTCAGCGCAAAAAGTTGCCCTAATACCCGTTTTTGGTTTTTGTCTCCGTTGCTCCACAATTTGTCGACATACCGGGAAATACCCTTTATGTATGCGCGCGACCGATATTGTAATGCTTCGTTACTTCTTAAAGGGCAACCGATTTTTTTTATTTTTTGCATACTTGTAGCATTTTTTAAGGGCTTTCAGAATCACTTAGCAACCCTACTCCGCATCCGCTTTAAAAGTGCCTAAACAAGGCAAAAACCACATACTCTTTTAGTTTTTCTCAAATTTAAAGCATAAAACAGCATTTTTTGTATAACATTGTTAACATGAAAAATGTGCGCAAGCAATAGCGAAATCGATTGGTTTTTGAATTTTGTTAATAGCTTAACGCAGAGGCGAGTTAGAACCATTTTTCTAAAGATCCCCCAAAAAACGGTTTTTCATTTTTTGAAGCATAAAACCGGGTCAAATTAAAAAATAAATATGATTTTCAAACTCAGCGCATCAAGACGGTTCGATTGGTGTTAATTTCGTCAAAATTTGAGAACTTTTCAAAAACTGTGCCTAGAGGTGTGGAGGCCGGGTCGGTCGACTCAAAAAGCGAGTCTTAAATGTTTGTGTTCAAGCTTTTCGATTCGGTGCCAATTCAATCAGTCAATTAGTGTCAGTCAATGTCAAAAATGATTTTTTATAGCTCTGTTTCGCTGATTTTGCAATCGTTGAGAAATTTTTGTCCAAACCAATTGCTGATTTTGCTGCTCCCGTTTGTTCTCGGTTAGTTAAGTTAAAACGTCTTGCACATAAGAACGGTATGACTAGCGCTCGATGGCCAAAAAATGGAATTTTGACATTTTGGGCTAAAACGATCCTACTAAGTGTCCTGAGTAAGCGCACAAAATTTTTCGGCCAAATACCTACCGTAACCCGAGCTATGGCCATTTTATGTGCTGGCCGACGGGCGCCGGTGACTCCGGCGACGAATTGCATTTTTTTAGCTTTTAAAGCAATTTTACGCAAATCCGATGTGACCACGTGAAAGAGGAGAACAAACTAAATCAGATCCACTATTTTTTGACTAAATTTAGCAAATTTTTAGTTCTGCCCTGAAATTCTGGCGTGTGCGACAGAGATTTAATAAAAACGCCAGGCTCTGACGGTTTCAGACAATTTCACAATAACAGAAAGATAGCCCAAATTCTGGGCTTTACGGTGATGCCAAAATCGGGCCCAGTTATTGTTTTTTTGCCATTTTAAAATAGTTTTCCGCCGGCCTGGTGGCCAAAAATGTCGAAAAAACGGCTTTTTTGCCATATTTTCCTGACTCTTGTCTGCCAGGGTCAACGCATTCTGCTCGAAACTTGCTGACGTGACCTTCTGCTGTACCCTGAGTAAGTTTGATTTTCTAAATGACCCAATGGAAACTCCATCCAAGCAAAAATATGGCTGTTTTTCGACTGATTTTGGCCGAAAATCACGTGACTACCGGTTGTTACCACTGATACTGAGAACTATGGAGATTGTTATGTTGGTAGAAAGTTAGGCTACCTTTTTGGCTACAATGCGGTACTCAGGTTGTGACCAGTCATGGATTGCTGAGTTTGTAAAGGCTTTATTTGCTTCACCAAATGTGGCAAATATAGCCAAAAATGGTGTTTTACGCATATTTTAATGTGTCCGTGTGCCCATATAAGCTCTACCTGCGTGAAACTCGCTGTTGTGTAACTCTCACTTATACTCTGAGTGATTTGACAACAAGCTAAAGACTAAAGACAAGCCTTTTAGCAAAAATATTGCTGTTTTCTGCCGTTTTTTGGTGAAATTCACGTGGTTGCCGAGAGTGCTCGTCTGTTGCCACCGATCCTGAAAACCATGAACATTATCAAAGTTGCAGCAAGTTAGGTTGCATATCTGCCTCTAAACTGTGCTTAGTTCGTGCTTTTTATAATTTAAGTTGTTAAATTGTTATTTATTAGTGTACTTTTTTATCAGTGTTTCTCTAACTTTTTTCGTGCCCACTGTGGCACAAACGACCGAAATGGCATTTTGCACAAAATGTGATGTTTCTGATAAAATTTGTTTGAAATCTCAAAAATTTGCGCAATCCTTACTGATGTGGCTCTCTAGTATGGTCTGAACCATGTAGACAACCAACTCATAAGAAGCGCGTTCAAACAAAATATGGCCGGTTTTGGGCGAAATTCACCTGGTTACCATAATGACCGGTGCTTTGCCACAAATCCAAAGAGCTTCAGTCATATTGTTAAAAAAGATATGTATAGTGGTCACAAATTAGTCCACATGCCAGGATAATAAACGTTGTGCCTAAACATCGCAGATATCGCTCTGATTACCGTGGCTGCCGCCTGCCTCCTCTGCTTGGCCATCGTCAATCGAAGCATCTTGAAACAAGCACTTCAGTGCTGCTATGGAGGTTTTTGCTCAGATTCAAATGCCGAGAGAAACATTGCTGTCAAAGTTGCCGGCCACACACAGAACGAACTCACGACCAGCGGCAGGCGCGTACACATGGTTGATTTAGTGTGATTTCAACAGCTCAAATGTGTTCTTGTAACAAGCAACGACGTGAACATTTTTGAAACATACTCGACACTTATTTGCAGTTTGTTGCAGTTTATTCTTTCTAACATGTCATTCACAATGTTTTTTTACACGCACAAACGACACTGACAGAAACCCACTTTTTACGTACGGCAGAACGTATGCTTCTAGCACGAAAATAAATGCATTTGATCTTTTTTTATTACAACAGCTGTGAACCTGCGTTTTCCAGATCACAATCAACAACCACTAGTTCAGTAGCTTGGAAGGCACTAAAATCACAATGTACGTCAGTCAGCAAGGAACGAACAGCGTACATGTGTCGCCTCGCCACATTACACGAGGAAATCAGTTTATTTATGAGCATACTAGTCATTTGTTAGGGATGAACTCAGTGGGTACCATTTCTAGACAGAGATGTATCCTAGTTCCAAAAACAAAACCATGTTCACAGTTTTGGGTACCAGTGATAACAAACCGGGATTTTTGCAAATGAAACTGATAACCGATAACAAACTCAAATCCATATGCAAAATGCCATTTTGGTCGTTTTTTTGCCACAACGGGTACAAACTAAGCACAGTTTAGAGCCAGATATGCAACCTAGCTTGCTGCAACTTTGATAATGTTTATGGTTTTCAGGATCGGTGGCAACAGACGAGCACTCTCGGCAACCACGTGAATTTCACCAAAAAACGGCAGAAAACAGCAATATTTTTGCTAAAAGGCTTGTCTTTAGTCTTTAGCTTGTTGTCAAATCACTCAGAGTATAAGTGAGAGTTACACAACAGCGAGTTTCACGCAGGTAGAGCTTATATGGGCACACAGACACATTAAAATATGCGTAAAACACCATTTTTGGCTATATTTGCCACATTTGGTGAAGCAAATAAAGCCTTTACAAACTCAGCAATCCATTTGTGACTGGTCACAACCTGAGTACCGCATTGTAGCCAAAAAGGTAGCCTAACTTTCTACCAACATAACAATCTCCATAGTTCTCAGTATCAGTGGTAACAACCGGTAGTCACGTGATTTTCGGCCAAAATCGGTCGAAAAACAGCCATATTTTTGCTTGGATGGAGTTTCCATTGGGTCATTTAAAAAATCAAACTTACTCAGAGTACAGCAGAAGGTCACGTCAGCAAGTTTCGAGCAGAATGCGTTGACCCTGGCAGACAAGAGTCAGGAAAATATGGCAAAAAGGCCGTTTTTTCGACATTTTTGGCCACCAGGCCGGCGGAAAACTATTTTAAAATGTCAAAAAAAACAATAACTGGGCCCGATTTTTGCATCACCGTAAAGCCCAGAATTTGGGCTATCTTTCTGTTTTATTGTGAAATTGTCTGAAACCGTCAGAGCCTGGCGTTTTTTTTAAATCTCTGGCGTACACGCCAGAATTTCAGGGCAGAACTAAAAATTTGCTAAATTTAGTCAAAAAATAGTGGATCTGCTTTAGTTTGTTCTCCTCTTTCACGTGGTCACCACGGATTTGCGTAAAATTGCTTTAAAAGCTAAAAAAATGAGTGGGGGGGGGCGGGGGCCGGGGGTGGAAATTGAGGGGGGTGGGGTAGGGGGGGCGGGAATTTTGGGGTGTTGGCGGTAGTGGCGTTTTGTGGAATGAAAATTTTTGGCGCGGGCGTTGTTAAGATAGGCTTTTTGAGTCGACCGACCCGGCCTCCACACCTCTAGGCACAATTTCAAAAAAGTTTTCAAATTCAGTCAAATTTAGGACCAATCGAACCGCCTTGATGCCCTGAGTTCGAAAATCATATTTTTATCTTAATCCAAGCCTTTTTTATGCTTCAAAATTAGGAAAAACCTAATTTTCGACCCCCTTGTAGTGAAACTGCTCTAGCTCGCTTCTGCTTGAAGCTATTAACAAAAATCAAACACCAATCGATTTCCCTTGTGCTCGCGCATATTTTTCACTGTTATACTGCAAGTTGAAAACGTTTTTTCATGCTTTGTATTTATAAAAAACTGCAGAGGTTGGTGGTTTTTTACGTTTTTCGGTACTTTAGAAACGTTTGTGGGGTATAGTTGCTAAGTAATTCTGAAAGATCTACGAAAAATGTATATCCATGTAAAATTTCAGCTTCATAAAGCGTCGCCGGGAGTCACACGATACAAAACAAAATGGCTTGTCGCATGCGTTTTTGGTCAATATGCCGCATGCATACTGTACATGCGCGCGCACACACAGTCACAGTGCACGCAAGCAGTGTGTGCGCTGCTGTTCACCCCATTCACCCTGCTGTTATGCAATACACCTAAAAATATTACCCATGACACTTTAGCCGTACCAAAAAAGCAAGCTGCTGAAAATTGCTCTGTTTCACATGTTGCACAACATTGAGGCCAAACCTCTTCTGCATATGATGTTGCCAAGGCCGAAATTCAGAGAACCATTCTACAATTTGGTTGATTAGTGAAAGTTTTATCTTTTGTTACATGCAGTTGAAATGTAAAAAACCAATACGATAAAAAAAGGTTCGAAAAACTGCGTTTGCAAGTTGTTTGTTGTTCGCTTTGCACAATTACGATGTAGCGCCTAAACTGCGCTGGCAACTTGCTTGTTGTTCGCTTTGCACAATCACGGATGTAGCGCGGAAACTGCGCTTGCAAGTTGTTTGCTGTTCACATTGCACAATCACGATGTAGCGCGTAAACTGCGCTTGCAAGTTGTTCGCTGTTCGCTTTGCACAATCACGATGTAGCGCCTAAACTGCGCTGGCAATTTGCTTGTTGTTCGCTTTGCACAATCACGATGTAGCGCGTAAACTGCGCTTCTAAGTTGTTTGCTGTTCACATTGCACAATCACGATGTAGCGCGTAAACTGCGCTTGCAAGTTGTTCGCTGTTCGCTTTGCACAATCACGATGTAGCGCCTAAACTGCGCTGGCAATTTGCTTGTTGTTCGCTTTGCACAATCACGATGTAGCGCGTAAACTGCGCTTGCAAGTTGTTTGCTGTTCACATTGCACAATCACGATGTAGCGCGTAAACTGCGCTTGCAAGTTGTTCGCTGTTCGCTTTGCACAATCACGATGTAGCGCCTAAACTGCGCTGGCAATTTGCTTGTTGTTCGCTTTGCACAATCACGATGTAGCGCGTAAACTGCGCTTCTAAGTTGTTTGCTGTTCACATTGCACAATCACGATGTAGCGCGTAAACTGCGCTTGCAAGTTGTTGTCTTTGCACAATCACGATGTAGCGCGTAAACTGCGCTTGCAAGTTGTTCGCTGTTCGCTTTGCACAATCACGATGTAGCGCGTAAACTGCGCTTCTAAGTTGTTTGCTGTTCACATTGCACAATCACGATGTAGCGCGTAAACTGCGCTTGCAAGTTGTTCGCTGTTCGCTTTGCACAATCACGATGTAGCGCGTAAACTGCGCTGGCAATTTGCTTGTTGTTCGTCTTGCACAATCACGATGTAGCGCGTAAACTGCGCTTGCAAGTTGTTTGCTGTTCACATTGCACAATCACGATGTAGCGCGTAAATTGCGCTTGCAAGTTGTTTGCTGTTCGCTTTGCACAATCACGATGTAGCGCGTAAACTGCGCTTGCAAGTTGTTTGCTGTTCGCTTTGCACAATCACGATGTAGCGCGTAAACTGCGCTTGCAAGTTGTTTGTTGTTCACTTTGTTGGGGCTGCACTATTGTAGAAAAATTTCTGGGGGGGTGCACACCCCCCACCCCACCCATGATATTTTTTCGCTTAAATTTTGAAGGGAAAACGCTAAATTTTGCGGCAAAATTACAATGAAGAATGTCAAGTTATCATATATTCAGCGCATATTATGGACTTTATAGACAAAAAAATCATGATTTTTAAGCAAAAGTTCATGATTTTTGGATGGTCCGAGAAAATTTTTGGGGTTGTCACTGTAACTTAAGGTCCATGTGAGGGGGGGGGGGGTGGGTGGGGTGTCAAGCAAATTTCGAAAGGAGTGTGGATGGTCCAGTGTTCAGGTGTTCAGGTTTTAAGGTTTGGTGTCGCGTGACCCCACCCCCCACGCGGAGGTCTCGGGTGCTCTAGGGGGGGGGGTGTACGTACCCCCCCCCCCACCCCACGTCTTCGGTACTGAACCCGTGGGCCCTACTTTCAGACGTATGACTGTTTCATGCTCATGCAATATCATGTGAACGGTATCCATCATAAATATCTATCAAGCACATAAATACAACTTTCAGTGCACTGTACACGCCCACCACAGACGCTTTTAATCAAAAATTTCAAATTCAAATAACAAAAATTCTTCAAAATTTTGAATTTCAAAAAAAACCCATACACAGGATTACCCAGCAGAACGAGGGCTTTCATATGAGCCATCAATCAGCGCGCTGCGATGAAGTTTGAGCGGACCCATATTTTGAAGGAGTACCGAAAAAAGGACGGACGGACAAACACGGCACAATGAGAAGATTAAGACAACACAGCCACAGTCAAAAGATCGCGTAGTGACCGCACGATAAATGAAAATGTCCGACTTTGTGTCCGATGTCCTACTCCTGTCCGCCGCGGTGTCCGGTCCCTGAACTCAAAGTTTCGGAAAAACGCTCGGGGCAAGACCCCGACGGGAGGGGTATAATTGCGGCCCTCTAAATGTGGCCTGAAAAGGCCTGAAGAGTTCCGGTCCGCTCATTATACTTTTGATACTTTTTTGTTGAATGAAAGTTGCGATATTTTTATTTGAAGCTTCATTTGATCAACGTTGCACAAAAAGCGTGCACGCATGCGCATCTTTCGTTATTCGATGCGTATTTGAGTTGTATTGTTGCGTTGCAACGAGACGCTACATCGTGATTGTGCAAAGCGAACAACAAACAACTTGCAAGCGCACTTTACGCGCTACATCGTGATTTTTTGTGCAAAGCGAACAACAAACAACTTGCAAGCGCAGTTTTCGCACACACTGCTTGCGTGCACTGTGACTGTGTGTGCGCGCGCATGTACAGTATGCATGCGGCACATGTACCAAAAACGCATGCGACAAGCCATTTTGTTTTGCATCGTGTGACTCCCAGCGACGCTTTATGAAGCTGAAATTTTACATGGATATACATTTTTCGTAGCTCTTTCAGAATTACTTAGCAACTATACCCCACAAACGTTTCTAAAGTACCGAAAAACGTAAAAAACCAACAACCTCTGCAGTTTTTTAAAAATACAGAGCATGAAGAAACGTTTTCAACCCATAGTATACAAACGAAAAATGTGCGCGAGCACAAGGGGAATCGATTGGTGTTTGATTTTTGTTAATAGCTTCAAGCAGAAGCGAGCTAGAGCAGTTTTACTACAAGGGTGTCGAAAATTAGGTTTTTCCTAATTTTGAAGTATAAAAAAGCTTGGATTAGGATAAAATTATGATTTTCAAACTCAGGGCATCAAGGCGGTTCGATTGGTCCTAAATTTGACTGAATTTGAAAACTTTTTTGAAATTGTGCCTAAGGAGGGTCGGTATTGTGAAAAAGCCTATCTTAAAGCGACTAGAATCGGAGAAATTTTGGTGAGCTACAGTCCATCTGGAAAATATATGCAATATGACGCGAACATGACGTAATAACCAACCAATCAGCGCTGAGAACACCTCATGATGAATCAATCAGCGCTGAGAATTGCTATGACCAACCAATCAGGTAGTTGCATATATTAGCGAGATTGACTGTAATCGTAAAAAAACTGCAGCAGATTATTATTATCGCAGGAAAATGCAGCAAAACGAGCGCTTCGCGGCCTCGATCAATTTGATGGACCACGAGGGGAAGAAGGACAAGACGGCGTCTGGCGGCGGCGCTGCGAGCGAGCAGCCACCGACGGCTGAGGCGCGACGTCGACTGCGCATGGCCGCACAGGCGAGCATTGAACTCGGTCTGTCTCGGTGGGGCGCCTCTTGCCCGTTTGTGTTGTCAAGATTTCAAACTGCTTTCGAGTGTTGCGTCCGTGTGTCTGGGCTTCTATTAGTGCCAGCCAGGGTGTTTCCTCCCACCCCCCCCCACTTTTTGGGGCCACCTCAGGTGCTGCAACCGTGACCAAAGGGTGGTTTTCGGGTACGCTGAGTTCAAAAATCTTATCTAGAATTTTGTCCGACGTTTCTACTGTGCCCTAAACGCGTATGCCATGGGGATGAAGAGGGAACTTTCCTTAAAAGTTAAATTTAAATAAAAAACGCGTCACAAGGCACCTGAAATTCTGTTACAAATACAATTCGAGGTCACTGATGTTGCTATACGGATTACTCCGCACCCTAAAAACGGCTTCTATGGGGACGGAAAGGGAAAAAATTTGAAAAAATCGTAGTCAAAAAATATATGAAAACTGTGCCGTAAATACAAATCGAGGTCGCTGAGTCTAAATATAATGTTTATTTTGCTATACGAATTTTTACACACCCTAAAAAAGCTTTTATATGGACGAAAAGGGAGAAATCTGAAGAAAGTCGGAAACTAGTCAAAAAATCTGAAAACTGTGCCATAAATAGAAATCAAGGTCGCTCAGTCCGAATAATGCTTATTTAGTCATACGGATTACCCCGCACCCTAAAAACTGTCTCTATAGGGACAAAAAAGGAGAAATCTAAGAAAAATCGGAAACTAGTCAAAAAAATTTGAAAACTGTGCCATAAATAGAAATCAAGGTCGCTCAGTCCGAATATACAGTTCATTTTGCCATGCGGATTGCTCCGCACTCTAAAAATAGCCCCTACAGGGATGAAAAGGGAGAAAATTAAAAAAATCCGGAAACTAGCCATAAAAATCTGAAAACTGTGCCATAAATAAAAATCGATGTCGCTGAGTCCGAATATGATGTATATTTTGCTATACGGATTCTTTTAGTTTCCGATTTTCTTCAGATTTCTCTCTTTTCGTCCCTATAGAAGCTGTTTTTAGGGTGTGTAGTAAACCGTAAGGCAAAATAAAAACATCATATTCGAACTAAGCGATCTCGGTTTGTGTTTGTGGCGTAGTTTTCAGATTTTTTGACTAGTTTCCGATTTTTTTAATTTTTTTGTCTCCATAGAGGTTGTTTTTAGGTTGCGGAGTAATTCGTTTGGCAAAATAAACATCGTATTCGAACTCAGCAACTTCGGTTTGTATTTACGGCACAGTTTCAAATTTTTTTGACTAGTTTCCGATTTTTTAAAACTTTTTCCCTTTCTGCCTGTATAGAAGCCGTTTTTAGAGTGCGGAGTAATTCGTATAGCAAAATAAACATTATATTCGGACTCAGCGACCTCGGTTTTTCTTACGGCGCAGTTTTAGAATTTTTGCACCAGTTTCCGATTTCTTTATATTTTTTCCCTTTCCGTCCCCATAGAGGCCGTTTTTAAAGTGCGGAGTAATTTTTTTATAGCAAAATAAACATTATGTTTGGACTCAGCGACCTTGGTTTGTATATACGGCACAGTTTTCAGATTTTTTTGACTAGTTTCCGATTTTTTTAAATTTTTTCCTTTCTGTCCTCATAGAGGTTGTTTTTAGGGTGCGGAGTAATTCGTATGGCAAAATAAACATCATAATCGAACTCAGCGACCTCGGTTTGTATTTACGGCTCAGTTTTGGATTTTTTTTTACTACCGTATCACCTCTATTAAACCCCCCCCCCAAAATTAACCCCCCCCCCCAAAATAAACCCCCACCCCCTCGACAAGTTTCCAAATAATCCCCCCCCCCAAAATAATCCCTCATGGGGGATTATTCGAAACCTGTTTGAAACACATACCCAGCGAATTCAGTGGCTGGTTGCAGTGAAAATGATGAAATTGTGCTACCAAAGGCCCCAAATGGATGAGTTAATGGTAATTTCATTACAAAAGGCTGCTGTAAAAAAAAATTTCTATGTAGAGTAGAAGTTTCTGCGACTTCCTTTCCTGCCATGGAAGGTATTTTTGCCATTTTGCCCACCCCTAAAAATGGTTTCCAAATAAACCCCCCAAAATAACCCCCCCAATAAACCCCCACCCCAGAAGTCGCTGAAGAAATAAACCCCCGTGGGGGTTTATTAAAGGTAATACGGTAGTTTCCTATTTTTTTATATTTTTCCCTTTCCGTCGCCATAGAGGCCCTTTTTAGGGTGCGAAGTAATCCGTATAGCAAAATAAACATTATATTCGAATTCAGCGACCTCTAACTGTATTTGTAACAGGATTTCAGGTGCCTTGTGACGCGTTTTTTTATTTAAATTTAATTTTTAAGGAAGTTTCCCTCATCATCCCCATGGCATACGCGTTTAGGGCACAGTACAAACGTCGGGCAAAATTCTAAATAAGATTTTTGAACTCAGCGTACCCGAAACCTTCCCCCCCCCCTTTGGTCACCGTTGCAGCACCTGAGGTGGCTCCAAAAAAATTGGGGGTGGGAGGAAACACCCTGGTGCCAGCTAACTGTTTCATTTTGTTGTATTCGCACCTTAAGTGTGCCTGTCACTTTTTTGCAGGATACAGTGCATGTCGTTCGTCAGGCGCAATGTCTTTTCTTTTGTAACACCGATCCCGTTCTATATTCTGCGAAATAAAAAATTGACAGGTTTAGAGAAACATACGGTATTTTCATTTCAACTACAGTGGAAGGCTCACGACGTCAACGAATCGATTCCGAGAACTCGCATGGATCGCAGGGAGCACGAGCGGCAGGGGCAGCGCCACACAGCAAGTTGACGAAGAAGATCACGGAGAATGAGCTCGAAACGGCTGGTTCGTTTCACATAGCGCCCATCCATTGGATCAATAAGCAATCAATGGTACAGGCGCACACCAACACAACAGTTGCGCACGCGTCAGTCGTACTGAAGAAGAATCGCAACTATCTTTTTTTTCTGATCACTTTTAGATTCTGCGACTGAATGTGCGTGCAGACGTAGAAAGGAAACTTGTTTCAGTCATTATGTGGCAATTCAAAATCGCCTACGTGACTCGGCTCTTTTTAAGAGACTCGGATCACTTTGTCAATTTTGAATTCCATGCAATTTGTCATGGCTGTCTATTTATGCGCGTATTCGAGACCAAAATAAAAGATCATAGCAAGACGAAAGACTTTATACATTGTTGCGAACACAGGGCGCCGTTTTGAATTCCAGCAAAACGTGCGCAAAACAAAGTTCAACAGAGAACTTCGCCGTTGCAGATCTGCTGACCGACGACGAGCACGCGTTCAGTGTGGCGTCACGCGGCGACGAACTGCAGTCGATCGAGGACGACGACGGGCGAGACAGCGTCGCAGACGTCAGGGAGCAGCCGCACGTCTGCTGGAAGTGCACCGTCGAGAAAGCCGGCAGTCTCGATCTACTGGGTGACGAGCAGCTTTTGACGTTATTGAAATTTTGTTCCGCTTCGCCCCCGGGGTGCATGTGCTCTACACGAGAATCAGGAATCAGTCTACTCAAATATACTACATTACTACAAATCCACTCAAATTTATCACATTACCACAAAATTCCATTTGATTTACTGTGCAGATTTTAGTTGACTTTCATGCAGTTTGTGTATTTCTGTGTTAGTCCGCTATTTTTTTCGTATTTTTCTAATAATTCAGATCACGAGTCAACGACCGATTCACTAAACCTCGGCAGCAATCATTCGGCGATGAAACTTCGTTTCTTCGGCAAGCACACGTGCACGACCGGCGATCGAGAGTCGGCGAACCACGGTGAAACGAACGAGGAGACCGCAGAGCTGGAGGAAGAGATGCTGATGCTGCCGCGAGACGCGCGCCTGACGAAGCAAGGCGACAACGTTGACAGTGTGCTCGCGACCGAGGGCAGCAGTATTCCGTCAAACGAGGTTGAGGCTTTGTGTGCTGGGAGGTCATCGTGAATGAAATGACGTTTCAAATTTTACGTCGTGATGAACTTCGGATTCAGTAATACAGTGATTGCGAATGGTTGTTTGTTCACAGTAAAGTAAACTAATGGATTTGCAGGGGGTCAAATTACCGGAACAGCGCATGTTTTTCACTACGATTATGAACGCTTTTGGCCTACTTTGCATTCTGTTGGTCTGAAGACAATGTTCAGCAGATAGTGTGTCCAACAATCATGTGTCTTTCAGAACCTCAGCACCATCGAACAAAACGTCGTGAAAAAGCCGTCGAAGACGCTCAAGAAACGCAGCACCAGTTTCCACAAACGGATCGCCGCGAAAAATATGGATAAAACGATGCGAAAACGGCAGACTATGCAGGACTTGAATGTTACTTGAATGGACTTGAATCACATTCACTTTCCGTTTTTTTTATTTCAGTTTCAGTGGTGATTTAACAGCGAAGTTTGCCCTTATTACAGAAGCAATCGTCCCAGCAACTGATGGAAATCAAACGCAGTCTGCTCAAGTGAGTTATTGCTGCGTGCTACATTGTGATCATCTTTAAAGTGAACTAGCACTTAACTATTGACTTAATTTCTTTTCCACTGTAATGCGGTGATGCTGAAAAATATGGTTGAACAACGTTGGTATTCTAGATTACAAGAGGACCGTCGAAAAAAGCCGCTTAAAAAGTCTAGCGAGGACATGGGGCGGCCAGAGAGTCTAAAAGAAGCTCCGGAAGCACTGGAGCAGCCGTGTAGCCAGCCGAACATCGTCGTCACCACGCCGTCCCGTCGCGACTCGATGAAAAGCAAACTCGCCTCGCAGGAAACTGTTAGTGACAAAAATAACGACGTCGAGAAGACAAACGGCGACAGCAAAGGAATAGGAGAGGTCGCAAGCGACGGGGATAGCAAAACGAGCGGTGACAAAAAGATTGACAAGCAGAACGACAAGATTGACAAAAAGGCGAAGGCGAAATCGATGGACGAGAAACAGACAAATGGTCGGTCAGATTTACTTGAACATTTGATTTGGATGAACGAGCTCGTTTTTTCATGCACGCATCCTGTGTGTCATTTAGATCCAATACCAAATGGCAACGTCGTCGTGCACAGCTCCGAAAAAAAATAAGAAAACTGGCAGCAGTCGCAAAAAAAATCGTGGTTCCTGCTGGTTGGTACACTGAATGCGTTTGCTTCTTGAACTTTAAGAAACAATTTCAAAAACTAAATTTACCTGGGTTTCGACTTTTTCAGACGATAGTTCAGATGACGAGGGATGCCGTGTGATTGGATTGACGTGATCGAGTTCTTGATGAGTTATCTTAACGAACAATTATTCAACATTTTGTTTGTCATGCGGTCACAAATTTGGTGGATTCGCAGTTCCACTTTCAAAAATACAGCACCAATAAAGTATTTTCTGTTTTTCTCACCAACAGTGTATTTTACATTTAAAAAGCTTCAGTTTTAGTTTAGTCAGCTGCAAATTGTTATTTTTGATAGGTTGAGTTTATGTTCATGGGATTCAGTTCATTCATTGTTTTATTGTTGTTTTTGAGCATTTCAAAACGTGAGAACACAGTCTTTGTGAAACCAAAAAATTGTGTATATGCCGCACTGCATGCAAAAAAAAATATTAACGAAAAGAGAACTAACAATAATCAACGAAGTTAGAAGCAGTACGCACGAACAATAATAAAGGAACACATAATATACAATGCAATCATAAAAATAATAAGAAACATACGTCATATCACTGGACAATGAAATATACAGAAGTTTATGACCAGTAATAATTCATACAAAAGGCGCGAAAATAATAAACAGACAAAAACGAAATCATTCAAAAGGTCGTTGGGAGCAGTAGCACGAGCGATTGTCAGTGTTTTATAATCAGTAGTATTATTTGCGCAGATTCTGTATACAGACGGATGGAACAGTTGTTAGCTTATCGCCGTTTTTCGGAAAAAAATCAGTCCATGTTTTCATTATGTACAGTATGGCTTCTGTTGAACCTGAAAACAGTATTTATTCACCATATTTCATTTCAACACGCGATGAGAAGAATTGATGGGTTATTATCATTTAGTGAGCGGGAAAATTTGTCTCAGAATCCCGCACACCTGTATTTCCTCGACACTCGCTTGTTGGTGCTGCTGTGCGGCAGCGGCGGCAACGGCAGCGACCATCGCAGCGCGTCCGTGTCGCGGACACGTGGGGCTGACGCCGGGCGGCACATTCACCGCCTGCCCCGACTGTGCTCCTGCTGCACCACCGCCGTCCCCTCCACCAGCGGCAAGCGCAGCGCCGCCAGCCGATAATAACGGTTCCTGTGCGTGAAATTGAGAAAACGTTGGCAAATGATCAGATGTTATAATATAACCAGTCATGCCTTCTCACTGTCTTAAGTGGTGTTCAGAGTACATATCTAGAAAGGTAATCTTCATTATGAAAATATTCCTAGATGGGCGTGGTTGTGCATCAGCCGATGTTG
>JASANC010004542.1:0-20696 GCA_030248135.1 Theristus sp. LFF4_11
AATTGTGGAATGTCCGAGATGCAGAGCAAAACCAAAACAACTCAAAGAGCCAGCAGTGTTTTCGTGAATAAGCTATTGCGCAAGTGGTTCAAGAGGGGCACATCACTGATGAGGCCACCCCTCTTCTGCATACCAGGCGGAGGAAACGTGCCACTGCGTTGCTTTGCAGCTGTGCGAGCAAGCGCACGTCGCCTCAGTCGCTAGCGAGCGAGCGTCCACGTGCGAGTCACGTGTGCAGTCGCAAATCAAAGCGCTGCAAGAAGAACGCCATCTCGGTGTACAGCGCATCGCCGCACTGCAACTGCAAGTGCGCAGCGTCATGCAAGAGGTGTGACTCACTCTGGCTTGCATTCGTGCTTGCCTCCTCATTCTGATATTTTTCGGCACATATTGTCCGAAAGACGTGTTTTCTTGTACGTTTTTACTCGCAGCGAGCGGCGTTAGCGACCAGCGAGGCTGAGCTGCGCATGGAGACTGACGATGTGAAGCGCCAAGTGGACGATCTCAAGGCGCAGTTGTTGGCCGCTGCAACGCGCTGCAAAGAGACGCAAGAGCAGCTGGGACGCACGCAGGCTGACGCTCTGAAACAGGTCGGTGCATTCGCTTGGCACTGCAGCACTCGCCTTCACTGCTGCACAGAGTGCACCGCTTGCGACCATCACGCCGCCACCACCACGCTCTCCACCTTTCAACTCAACTTGCAAACATGCAGCTCCAAATTCACACCTCATCACTCGCTTCTTTACCGTGTCACCACACCAGATTCGTTGTCATAGACAGTGCCTGCCCTAGTAGTGCCTGTTGCGATCAGAGATCATGGGGCACGTTGACGTTGTCTAATGTTGTCCTTACCAGCCTGTTGTTTGTTGTTTTGGTTTTGATTTCGAATGCGCCCGCTTTCATCGTGATTGTGAAAATCGGCTTCTTTCTTACTAGTAACAGTTCAGCAGTTTTTTGCCGATTGCAGCAACACACCCATGAGCGTGAGTTGGCCGAGCGAGACGAGAAAATGGACGAGATGCAGCAGCAGCTGGCGTCGGTCACGGACGAACGCAACCAAGTGGAGTTTGAGAAAGACGACGTTAGTGTCTGTCGGTGTGCATATTCTCGCGTCTAGGCTGGCGGCGCTTTTGACTTTCTGAGCTTTCATATGAATCTCCAAAAGCTTTCATCCCTCCAAGAAAAATGAATTTTAGAAATCCTGCGTGCTTGATTTACAGTCGAACTCTAAATTATAGGGAATCAGCTGATTGGTTGTAATGGGATTACGGTATGCATGCTTTCTGTGCAGACATTGCTATGGGGGCGGAGTTTGGTTTGCGCAGAAAGCATGCAATGCCGTGATGGCGACCAGTCAGCTGATTGCTTATAATTTCGAGTTTGACTGTGCGTGTTTGTTCGTGTGAACGCACTTGTTCACTTGCCCATTGTCCATATTGTGTGCAGCTGTCAGCGGCAGCGACACTGGCGTGCGCCCGTCTGGACGCGTGCGTGAAGACGTTCGATGAGGAACACGCTGAGACACGCGAGCTGCGTGCGCGCAACACGCTGCTCGTGACGACCTCGCGCCGGCTGGCTGCTGCCACCCGTGAACACTTGCAGGTTGCTTTGGTGGTTTGCGTTTTGGTGGTTGTTGCTGTTGGCACCGATTTGCCGTCGTGAGTATAGTTGCCACGGTAACCGTAAAAAAACCGTAAACCACGGGCGGTACGGTTTTACAGTACCGTACCGTGACCGTACCGTTCGATTTTTCGAATGACCAAACCGTACAGAAACCGTACCGTCATCAGAAATACAGGGTGTCCCAAAAAAACATAGCAAAAGTAAATGGCTCGTGCGGCCGACTGGTTGCGCGTGAAACCGTGAAATTTGAAACACTTTTAGAAATAAGGAACACATTTTGTGTGTGCAAATTTTATTCCGAAATTCCATTTTTTCAATAACATTTTAGCAGAAATGTGTAAAAACTTAAAAAAATTACCTAACTTCAGCATTTTGACTCATGATAATCATCGTTGTCGTCATCGAGATTCACATATGGCAGTGGCGCAAGCTCATCTTCAGCTTCGTCTTCACTGATCTCATCAGATTTATCCTCTCGACCCTTTAGTTTTACTTTTTTCAGTTGCTCAATGTCTTTTTCATTGTTCTCAATGATTGCCGACATTCGGTGTTCGAAATTGATGAGCAATTCTGGTGCAGCGCCCGATCATCGTTGATTTTTTGCACACCACTGCGAATTTTGGGTTTCAAATTGTCGAAAATGTTGTGCGCCGAACGGTACATAATTTTCTTCAGGTGACCCTAATCCATAAGTCAAGAGGAAAATTGAAACAAGTGCGCGACTGGCTGTCGGCGTCGTTCGGTGACCGCTGGATCGGCCGCATGGGCAGAATTGAATGGCCCGAGAGGAGTCCGGACATGAAGCCTTTGACTTGTGGGGGAATTGAGTTATTAAAAAATCTTTTTCATGCGGATGCGCGAGCGAGCGCAGCGAGCGGAGAGCGCATCACGCATTATATGGCTAAATATTCCCTCGCGCGCTTTTTTCAAATTTGCTCGCTGCCTCCAGCGAGCATAGTATAAGCCACAAACTTGGTTCTGTGCACACGAAACGAACACCCAAAGTTGTGCTTGGAGCCGCGAAAAAATTTTCATCGGACAACTTTTCATACGCTGTAGACACGAAAAACCTATTCTGAAAACAGTGTTACTTATTTCCCTTTGTATTTTTTTTTCAGTGGTGTAATCATATGTGTTCGCACCTACATTTCTTAACTGAAGTCGTCTCACAATAGAACAAAAATGTTTCCTGGGGTAAAATCATCCGGAGATTTTGAGAAATTGGTCCATTTTTTACCCAGACCTTGTTTTTGGGTAAAAATTGGGCATTTTTAAAAGTTCGGAGGGTTTTCACCTGGTTTCAAGTGTTCGCACCTGCATTTCTTAACTGAAGTCGTCTCACAATAGAACAAAAATGTTTCCTGGGGTAAAATCATCCGGAGATTTTGAGAAATTGATCCATTTTTTACCCAGACCCTGTTTTTGGGTAAAAATTGGGCATTTTTAAAAGTTCGGAGGGTTTTCAGCTGGTTTTAAGTGTTCGCCCTTTTAATTTTTAGCTGGGACACTTTCACAGTCGAACAAAAATTTTACCTAGGGTAATTTCATCCGTATTTTCTGAAAATTTAGTTTATTTTTTTGCCCGGGCACTTTTTTAGTCAAAATTGTGCATTTTTTTGAAAGTTCGTAGCATTTTGACTGAGTATCAGTTTTTCACTCTTACAAATTGTGTCTGAACTACGAAAAATAACAGGAAAAAAGTCTAGTCCGTAGGAATTCAATGCGCTGATCACGGATTTTGAGTTAGTTTTTTTATGTGAGCAACTCTAGATGCTGAATCGTGACGATTTTTGGCGAATCGGCCGTGGAAATCGGCGAAAACGGTCCAGAAACGAAAAACAAGAAAACTATGTTTTCCAGTGTAATTCAATGCGCTGATCACGGATTTTGGGTTAGTTTTCTTATGTGAGAAACTCTAGATACCGAATCGTGACGATTTCCGGCGAATCGGCCGTGGAAATCGGCGAAGTCGGTCCAGAAATGAAAAACAAGAAAACTATCTTTTCCAGTGCAATTCAATGCGCTGATCACTGATTTTGGGTTAGTTTTCTTATGTGAGCAACTCTAGGTACCGAATCGTAACGATTTCGGGCGAATCGGCCGTCGAAATTGGCGAAATCGGTCCAGAAACGAAAAAAAAAGAAAAGGGTGTTTTCCAGGGTAATTCAATGCGCTGATCACGGATTTTGGGTTAGTTTTCTTACGTGAGCAACTCTAGATACTGAATCGTGACGATTTCGGGCGAATCGACCGTCGAAATTGGCGAAATCGGTCCAGAAACGAAAAACAAGAAAAGAGTGTTTTCCAGGGTAATTCAATGCGCTTATCACGGATTTTAGGTTAGTTTTCTTACGTGAGCAACTCTAGATACTGAATCGTGACGATTTCCGGCGAATCGGCCGTGGAAATCGGCGAAATCGGTCCAGAAATAAAAAACAAGAAAACTATGTTTTCCAGTGTAATTCAATGCGCTGATCACGGATTTTGGGTTAGTTTTTTTGTGTGAGCAACTCTAGATACCGAATCGTGACGATTTCGGGCGAATCGGCCGTCGAAATTGGCGAAATCGGTCCAGAAACGAAAAATAAGAAAAGGGTGTTTTCCAGGGTAATTCAATGCGCTGATCACGGATTTTGGGTTAGTTTTCTTACGTGAGCAACTCTAGATACTGAATCGTGACGATTTCGGGCGAATCGACCGTCGAAATTGGCGAAATCGGTCCAGAAACGAAAAACAAGAAAAGGGTGTTTTCCAGGGTAATTCAATGCGCTGATCACGGATATTGGGTTAGTTTTCTTACGTGAGCAACTCTAGATGCTGAATCGTGACGATTTCGAGCGAATCGGCCGTGGAAGTTGGCGAAACCGGTCCAGAAATGAAAAACAAGAAAACGGTGTTTTCCATGGTAATTCATTGCGCCGATCACGGCTTTTGGGTCAGTTTTCTTATGTGAGCAATTCTAGGTACTGAATCGTGACGCGATTTTGGGCGAATCGGCCGTAGAAATAGCATAGGCGAAATCGGCCTAAAAAACGAAAAATGAAAAACCTGACTTGTCCTGGGTAGAAGCGCCGGCGCCGGGGGGGGGGCGGGCCGGGCCCCGGCCGGGCGGGGGCGGCCGGGCGAGGCGGGGGACAGGGCCCGACAACACGCGCAATGTGCGACCGACGAGTGGTGTTGGTGGACGCTCGGCGAGACTGTTGTAGTCATCATAATATTATAAAAAGTATCTGTCTAAATTATGCCCTGAGTCGATCTTTGAGTTTTTGAGCCTAAACCAACCTACTAAGTGTACTTATTACGCATAGGGGGGGGAGGTTATTTGTTTGGTGGGTTTGGGGGGGTTGTAAGTGGTGGGAGGTTTAGGGTTCGGCGGTTATATATCTAGGGGGGTATAAAAGAGGTAGGGGGGGGGAGGCGAATTTTCGCGGGGAAGGTAGTACATAAAAGTATTGGGGTATCTCGGGGGATGGGTTAATAGGGTCGGGAGGAAAACAGAGGATCGCGGGGGGGGGTAAGGGGGTAGGGGGGCCGGGGGACCGGGGAAGTACCGCGGTGGGGGATCGGGAAATTTCCGGGGGGGGGGGGGAAAATTAGGGCAAGACGACCAACTCAGTTCCCTCCGAGCGTCCCTTTAGGTCGCGACGGGTTCGCTGCAGCGCCGTAAATTCGATTCGTAGGGATGGACGGCTTTGTAGACAATTAATCGGGTGGGTAGGACACAAAACCACCAAAATAACGATCAGACTCAGATCGGATAGGGCCAGGAAAAGGATCGAGAGGCATTAGGGACGAAGGCCCCGGGAAGGAGATCGGGAAGAAGTTGCCACGGTGCAAAAAGGCGAAATCACGGAAATTCATATGAGCCAGAAGCAAAGCGCCGCCAGCCAGCGCGGACGCACCCGACAACACTACGCTTTTTGTCACTCGGATGCGTGGCCGTGCGCCCAGCGCGCTGCGATTAGCATCGAAGGGGGGTGGAGTAAGGGTAGCGAGTTGGGGAAGAAACCCAAAAGGGTTGATAATGGAAAGGAAGTTAAAAAATATTTAAAAGTGTAATCGTAAAAAAGGGGAAAAATATAGTTAGTAGCGGGAAAAGAGATGAAAAAGAGGGGAGAGTAAAAAGATCTTTGGGTTTTAGCGGGGGGGGGGGGGGGGGAGGAGAAGGGACGGGAGGGGGGAGAAAGAGGGGGAGAGGGGGGGGAGAGGGGGGGGGAGAAGGAGGTTTTCTCGTCTGTCGCCCGTACTCTAGGTACTGTACCGTGACTCATTTTCGGCGGCGAACCGGAAAAGTAAAAAGGGGGGAAAAAAGGAGGGGAGAGGGGGGCGAAAGGGGGAGGAGAAAAGCCGGGTTCGGCCAAACTGCGGTACTGTTAGTAGGAGGAGAGGGGGGAGGAAAGAACAGCGATACTACGGAAACGGGCGCCGATAGCGAAAACCAAAACAACAAACAACAGGCTGGTAAGGACAACATTAGACAACGTCAACGTGCCCCATGATCTTGGATCGCACAGGCACTACTAGGGCAGGCACTGTCTATGACAACGAATCTGGTGTGGTGACACGGTAAAGAAGCGAGTGATGAGGTGTGATTTGGAAGGGGGGGGGGTGGAGCTCCAAGCTTGCGTTGAGTTGAAAGGTGGAGAGGTGGTGGGGGGGGGGGGTGGGGGGGGGGGGGGGGGGGCGAAAAAAACACGTCTTTCGGACAATATGTGCCGAAAATATCCAAATATGAATGCAGGCTAGAGTGATCTGATACTTTGCGCACTTGCAGTTGCAGTGCGGCGATGCGCTGTACACCGAGATGGCGTTCTTCTTGCAGCGCTTTGATTTGCGACTGCACACGTGACTCGCACGTGGACGCTCGCTCGCTAGCGACTGAGGCGACGTGCGCTTGCTCGCACGGCGGAAAAACACAGTGGCACGTTTCCTCCGCCTGGTATGCAGAAGAGGGTGGCCTCATCGGTGATGTGCCCTGTTTGACCTGCTCAATAGCTTATTCACGAAAACACTCTGGCTCTTTGAGTTGTTTTGGGTTGCTCTGCTACAGGGACATTCTAAATTACTCATGGGCTTTGGTGACACTATCGCCTAATAGCCACTACCTTTGCCGCCATCAGATTGTTCTTGTTCTGGATCTCGCTGTTGGTCGCCTGCAGTGATGCGACGCGTTGCTCCTGGAAAATAGCAAAAGTGGATGTTGCAATTGTAAACAAAAACACGGTTACAAACTGAACACGGTTACCGGCAACACAAAATCATTTTGCATCGTGAAAACGGTTTTATAACAGTTGGAAAGTGCCGATTATCTAAATCATTAGACCGCAACAAAAACAAAGAATGAAGTGGTGTAAATACATGTTTGGTGAATAGGTGCCACTCGCAACTATTCTATCGTCGTATCGTGCTCATCATTGTAATACACCAATGAACACTGTTCACTTGCAATCGAAAGCAACCAACCAGATTCAAACCAATCAATCAACAACCGACCATTTGCGAGAGGTGGCTCGTCAGTTCGGCGGTTTTCCTGACGAGCTCGTACACTTGCGCCTGGTGTTTCTCGGTTTCGCCGAGTGCAGCCGCCTTCTGCTTCTCAAGTTCGTGGCGCACTTTCTCCAGACTCTGCAAAAAACATGACTTACGATACGGAAACTGTTGAACAAACATAGACAGGCAATAAGATGATTGGCTGCTTTTGTATTGGGCTCACTGATTCGTCCTGCGCAACTCGACGCAGCCAATCAGATACACAAACTTGCAAATTTTCCAGTTTTATACTCGTACCGCCTTGGCGGTGTCTCGGTCGTCCGTGACCCGTTGCAGCTGGCCGCGCAGCTCGACACTCGCCATCGCCTCCATCACGTACAGTTCGTCCTTTTTGGCGAGCTGACACAAAAATAACAATGAATCTTTAAAAAAATCTTGTCATCTCGTTCATAAAACAAAACAACCAATCAGGCAGCATAAAAATGTGAGCAAAGCTTGCGAATAAGCACGCTTCTCGTGACCGACCGGAAACGGTCCACAATACAATTTTTTCATCTTCAGCACTTTTTTAATCATTTCGTGAAAAATACATCTTTTTTGGCGCCATCTCCGAGTGCGGCTGCCTCCGAACGCAGGTGCACCAACTCAGAGCCGGCTGGCACCAAGCGTGCCCCCCTGGGTCATGCCCCATGCCCATCCCCATGCCAACCTCGTCCGTGTATCGCTGCGCGTTTACGTCGATCTGCAATCGCAACGCGTCCGTGTCGACAGCGAGCTGGTCGCGCAGCAGCTCGAGCTCACGACTGACGTGCTCCTTCTCGTGGCGCACCTGGTGCAGCGCCTGAAGTTGCGACAGTAGGACGATTGGAAGAACATTGAGCTGACCGTAGTCGCTGCGATAGTAGTCGATAGAAGAAACGGCAACGCGTATTAGACACACGTGTTCACTTTAAAATTCCAAACAGCACAACACCAGCATGCGATCACAATTCCAAAATAAACAATCACCTATTATCGACCGACGTTGCAGCTGTCCTGTAATATTGCCAGTTTCTTGTCAGTTTACGACAACTACATTTTGTTACTCAAGCTCAACAAAACCGAGCTCTCTGCTATTCTGCGTGAAATCGATGCACAAAAGCACACGAACCGAAATCGTGACAAATGTTGGCAGAAATAAGCGCACAAACAACCTCCTCAGCGTACGCCTTTTCGTACAGTTGATCTTTCAACGTCTTGATGGTCGTCTGACGTTGCTGCAGATCGCGTTGAAGCCGCTCGATCTCCTGTAAAAAATGAGGTTGCCAAAAAATATTGAAATTGTTGAAAAAACAATGATGCCTGCACCTTCACGCAATTGACATTCACTCGCATTGACGAGCCATCCGCCGTAACGGTAGTGTGCGTGATTTCGAATTCGGCACACAATCTCAACTCAAAAACAACATGTTCAAAACTATTCATCCCAATTCCAGCGCGTGTTTTAGCTTGCGTCTTGCTGCTGGTACTACAACCGACAGCAATCAATCAATCAATAAGCGCATCAGTTCAAATGTAATGCAAGCAACCAAGGCAAGTTATGCAACTATTCAAACCGGTTGTACATCAAAAGTCAATTAGTAAACTGTGCAATTAAAACAAAAAACGAACCGTACTGAATTCGAACGCCTCCTGCTCTTTGTCCTCTTGCAGCTTTGAAATCAGCTGCCTCTTTTCCGTTATCGACGACTGCATTCGATCCACGTCGGCATTTCTGGCCTCCAGTTTGCTCTTGGCGCATTCCAGCGCTTGCAGCTGAAGCTGCGCCGAGTGCAGACGAGACTGCAGCCGCTCGATCTTCTCCTTCATGCTGCGATGGCAAAACGAAAACAGTTTTTTCTGCGTTTTGTTTGGTCAAGGGTGTGTCAAGTTCACATGTGACTGCCATCCGATTTTTTTTCAAATAAGATTCACAACGAAACACTGGGATGAAATGTGATGTCGCAATGTGGCATGACACCAAATACACTGGTCGGTTGAAGCACCGCCAATCACCGCAAAAGTTACAACTTGCTTCTTTATATAACGGAAAAAATGTCAACAACGCACGTTCGATTTTCAGCGGTCAGCCGCATGATGGCTTCCTGGTCTCCTTTCGCGGCAGCACTCCATTCATCCATCAGTTCAAGGCGATCCTTGTGAAGCTGCCGGATGACTCTCTCGAGCTCGCGAATCTTTTGTTGAATGACAAAAAACAGTTATGGGCACTGAGTAAAAAAAGATCTTTTGAAAAAAAACAGATTGCCCGTAACGGTCAGTTCAGGACCACGCTTTACGAATCAGACCGTTTCTGTTAACGAACGCGAGTTACACACAAGATGTAACATTTTACGTTTGTTCACGTAAAATAACAGTAACACTCTGTGTCAAGAGACAAGCGCTGTCGTGCCATGCAACACACCAAACAACCGAGCTCAGGCTCGGTGATGCAGGTAAATAAATACTCGCGTCAGCTAATTTCCATTATTCCACCACCATCGCAACAGCCCTGCCAGTGCCCCAGAGTGTGTCGTCACCACAGACCTTCTGTACTGTAGCGGGGCTGCCGGCTGCGCCCGAATCGTCAGAGGCGGACAACAGCGGACTGCCACTGGTGACTCGCGGCATCTTCTACGACGTCCACGACGGTGTTGATTAGTTGCTGGTTGTTTTACCGAAAGTTTTCAAAGTGATTGGCTATTGATGATGACTGCTTTCTTGTGGTGTGTGAAGAAATGACGGTGTGCGCCGCTTGCCTTGGATTGAAAACTGAGGACCGAAACTGAGAGAGTGAGAAACACAGTTAAGGCCAATTCATGCACGACGTTTGTATATATATCCGGCACGTCGGGTCGGTCTCAAATTGGCCAGACTCAATCTGGCTCCGGTCTCAATCGGGCCAGTCTCAATCTGGCTCGTCTCAATCTGGCTCGTCTCAATTGGGCTCGGCTCAATTGGGCTCGGCTCAATCGGGCTCGGCTCAACCGGGCTCGGCTCAATCTGGCTTGTTTCAATCTGGCCAGACAGAATGTTTCATTGCATGCATGCGTGCACTGCACACGCTCATGGGGGAGAAGCTAGTGTGATAAAAAATGTCCAAACTTTGTTTTGCAGTTCTCGTTTTATAAATCTTTGTCATATCAACTAGCAAATTGACCCGTGCCTACGGCACGGTTAGCTGACAAATACAACTATTATTTTTGAGTTGGTTTTCCCCTTTTGACCTTGCCCACGACGCGGACTCAAAATCCACAACCTTTTTAATCAGCAACAAACAACTGCCATTCCCTATTAAAGCATCAAAATCAATTCTCGCATTTATTAGCTTTTCAATGTCGCTTATTTGTCCTTTCATTCTTTTCTAATCAGTTGCATTCCACTGTCCTTCCCGTTTAAAGTATCAAAAAAACAATCTCCTCTGATCAGCATCAATTAACAGCCATTCCCGCTTAAAGTTTTAAAATTAATCTTGTTTGGTTAGCTTTTCAATGTCGTCACATGTTGTTCAATCGCCATTCCTGTTAAAAAAATTATAAAAAAAAACAATGTCGTTTGGTTAACAACAATTAACTGATACCGGTTTAAGTTTTTGTTCCAGTTTAAAATACAGGTTTAAGAAAAGCAATCTGCTTCAGGCAGCTGTCATTTCTGAATAGGCAACACTGTTCTAAATACCCATTGGAAAGCACCCGCTTTTGACTTGGTAATGGTTTTTTACCCGCTTACCCTAACCTAAGCCAGGCCTTTTAGAGTGTAAATGTCAAAAAGGCAACACTTCTGAACAATTGTTGCGAAACGCCAACTTTCGTTTTGATAAGTTGCTTCTTTTTCCCGCTTACTCTAACCTAAGCTAAGGTTTTTAAAGTTTAAATGACGAAAAATGCAAAAAAATTCTGAATATTCGCTGCAAAACGGCCACTTTTGTGTGGTATGTTTACTACTCTTACCTTTAACCCTAACCTTAGCCAAGGATTTTTGATAGAATGGAAATGACAAAACAGCAACATTTTACTGAATACCCGTAGCAAAGCTCACCTAAGCCAAGCCTTTTAAAGTTTAAATGACGAAAAATGCAAAACTTTTCTGAATATTCGCTGCAAAACAGCCACTTTTGTGTGGTATGTTTACTGCTCTTATTTTCAACCCTAACCTTAGCCAAGGATTTTTGATAGAATGGAAATGACAAAACAGCAACATTTTACTGAATATCCGTAGCAAAGCTCCCGCTTTTGTTTTGAATGTTTACTTCTTTTCCCCGCTTACTCTAACCTAAGCCAGTTCTTTTTGATCGAGTGCAACAAAAAGCAACACGTTTCTGAGTACCCATTGTGTAAAACGGTCGCTTTTGTTTTGTTATGTAGCTTTTCTATCCTAAGTGATGCATTTTCTATGATTAAAAAAACAAATGAAGGAAAAAGCAACAATTTTCTACATTTTACTGAACACCCGTAGCACTTAAAGCTCCCATGTTTACTTCTTTTCCCCGCTTACCCTAACCTAAGCCAGTTCTTTTTGATTGAGTGCAACAAAAAGCAACACGTTTCTGAGTACCCATTGTGTAAAACGGTCGCTTTTGTTTTGTTATGTGGCTTTTCTATCCTAAGTGACGCATTTTCTATGATAAAAACAAATGAAGGAAAAAGCAACGATTTTCTAAATACTCGTTGTAAACACCGGCTTTATAAAAAGTCTACCTTGTAAAAAGAGCGATCAACTTGCAAGCGATTGTTTTAAAAACTCGTTTTTTGTGAAAAAAACTCCATCGACTACAATGGAGTCCTTGCAATTCTTACGATTGTCTTGCTTGTTGGTTGTCGCTCTTGAGCAAAAGGCATCATGATGACTAAAGTCATGTGGAATGACGATTTGAACTTTGCATTGTCATTAGAAAATGGTGTATGAGTATTCAGCTGATGATGACTTAAATAGCAAAATTGGCTCAAACTTGTAAATTTTAATAGCCAATCAACGTAGCGGAACGGACCTGACTTACATACATACACAGTTACTATCTTAGTATTATAGATAGATAGATAGATAGATGTCCACCTAATAAGTGGTTACATTGCACCGTTTTGCCTCTTCATCGTCAGTGTACTCGAATTTTGCCATTTCTCAGTCGATTTTTTTGGAGAATGACGAAAGAGGTTGTTCGCGTCAAATCGGAAGACGAGCTCGGCAAGAAACTGGACCGATGCGCCGGCGACACGCTGCTGAAGACCGGTATGCAGGGTGATGCTGGTGCAGGTGGTTGATGTAGAGCTGTTGATGTTGAAGTTGCGCGGCACAGCGTGGCCCTCTGCTCAACAACAGAAAACCTGCAGTGCTTGTGTGTTCCATTGGGGCGTAGGTCATAGTTCTAGGACATAGGTCATAGTCTGAGCCCGGTTTTTTTTCAGTTGCGCACTAGCACGTCGCTATCTACTTTGTTTTTTTGTAACCCAACTATGTTTTTTTTAAATAAAACAATTTAAAAATTCAAAGCTATTTTTCTTCAAAATTCGGTTTTTGGCCAAAAGTAATAATCAATTTGAGCCAAAAAAGTTTTTACGGCCGAAAACAAATTCTTTGTGCCCGTGCGATCATTTTGAGTGGTCGATGACCCAATTTGACCAATGTAGGCGCAAAAAAAGCTATGGCCCGCATCATGGCAACATTCCAGTCGGCAGTGACGGGACCCTGCCTTGAACAAATTCAGAAGATTTGATTTGATTTGATTTGATTTTCCATCCAAAACAGTGTCTGAGACGGCGCGCGTGGTCAAGGGACCTGGCGGGGAACGAACCTGTGACATCAGCTGGCATGCAGCGGACCACCAGGTAAGTTATGTAAACGAAGGAACCACTGCGCTATGCTGACACCGCTATCGCTTGTTGCTAGCTTAGTGTAAGCTTAGTAAGCATGAGCAATGCTCACATGCGCGGTCTGCTGACCGATTTCATGGTTTATATGAATTGTGTGCTGATTGGTAACAGCCAACCTGAGTTCTCTAATTTAACACCATTATCTCAATGATGCATCATTTTCTTGCATTTGCACAAAACCGCTGATATGGCTACAAACACACACGTGTGCTGTGATAAAATTTGTGTCATAAAGTTGCATTAGGAACTCCATAATAAACTTGGCATGAACGGATGGCACATGTTCATGTGCGTGCTGATGCGATCAATTCTTTAGCGAGCACGAGCAAACTGTGACAGGGTGGTGGCGATCCGCTAAAACAATACCAAAACATTGCAAATCTGTTACGTCTATTTGGCTATCAACAGCGTCTGTGTGTTCGTTTGGCCAATAAGCTGGCCGCATTCAAATGTGCATAGCTTTCCAATGGATCGATTCTGAATCACAGAAGATATTGCGTCTGACGCTTCAGTGTGTTGTTTTCATTTTTTTTATTTCTTCTTACACGGGAAGTACGTCTGCAAATACATTGATCATAGTTGAAAGTGTCATTTTGCATTTGTCATCATGTGCTCTCGTGTTATGTTGCCGCTGCTGTTGCTGTTTTGTGCGCATGCAGCCGAAGTCGAACACCAAGTGTTCCTTTATGGATTCAAGCCGCGTTTGTTTTTTTTTGTTTTTTTATGGCGTCCTACGATTTGAAACAGTTCCACCTTGTAAAAACCGTTCATTGAGAGCATTTCTCCGATTGGCTACATTTGCTTTCGGGGCGCCCCGCACACTCGTTGGTTGGTTGTTGCTTTCTTTCAGAGGGCAATTTAGAGTTGGTGTCCAAGAAGAGTCACCGGCTGGTCGCAAAAGAGGTGCGCACCATGACCGAGGCGCAGTTGTACGTGGTGGACGTTGTCTACGTGGCGTATGTGCACGACGACACCAACCGCACCGTCATGGTCGGCGTCGCAAGTGAGACACCAGGCAAAAGGGAAAGTCACACCAACAGGCACCAATGCCAAGATGGTACTTCCCGAAGTAAGCACACCATCTTGGTGAGCTTCTTGGTATGACTGTTTTGTCAGTGGAAGATAATTACTTTTTGAGTGATAATTACAAGCTAAAAAATGCACGAAAAGTTATTCAGATACTTCAAATCATGACTTCAAGCACAGACGGTTACGTGGTGCAACCAAGGGCTGTCAACTGGGGCGACACGCCGGCTTCGAAGAAAGTCGTTCAGAAGCTCAGCAAGCGAATGAAGCGCAAAAAGGCCGGCCTGTACTGCACCGACAATAAAGACGACGCAGCAGAGTTTGTGTCGCATTTTTTCATTAAAAATTGAGGGTCCCGTTTTTTTACTTAATGGTTGCTTTTGGATTTTCTGACTCTCGAATGTGCATAATTTTTGACAGTTTCAAAATAAAGAAAACACGTGTCGTTGTCAGATTTGAGTCGAAGAGTCTGCCGAAGGGTGCGTCGATTCAGCTGATGGTGCCGGGCGACGTGCACTACGACCAGCACTACGGCGCAAAGTGTCGATACTCAGTCGGTGTTTAGTTGCTTGACGTTTCTTTCTGAAACGCTGCTGAATATTGCCATCTGTTCAATTGCCGTTTTCAGAGCGACGTTTGTCGTGTGTACAGCGTTCGTTGCTTGTGTGCAGGTAAAGTTTTCATGTTTGAACTTTGGAGATCTGGCAAGATTCGTGCATCAGCCACACAGGCAGTCAGTGAATCCGACTAAAAGATACACTGCACAGAGATAATTGACGCACAGAATAATGTTTGCAATAAAAAACATCGGTGATTTTCAACTCAGTTCAGTGATTTTTTTATAATATTTAAAAAATTACACTTTTCTCAATAAATTTTAGCCGAGACAGCTGCTGATGACTGTAAAATGGACAATTTTGACTCAACCGTCAATCGACTGTTTGACGAGCGACACCAACGCGTGCACGACATCAAACGACTGGCGCTGCACGAATTGCGCGTCTACCACGAGACGGAGTACAAAGACGCCAGTGAACTGAAGTGCCACCTGAACCCTGAGCACTCATCGGTTTGTTGACATGATTGGCATGATTTGCAGTGAACGACACGCAAACACGTAAAACTAAAAAATGCGGCTACTTAAGGTCACCCTCGTGGCCTGGGTGGTAACGCTGGTGACTATTGTCTGTGCGATCGGGGGATCTAGCCCCGCTGAGGGGTTTAATAGGCATTTAATGGCAGAAAAACTCGATGGGCGCCCTTCTGGGTTAGCCCTGGCTAAAAACATCACCAAAAATCACCGCTCGCTCGTTCGTTTTGTTCATGAAGCAGTATTTAGTGACGCGTAGCTGTGTTAAAACCTGGCTACATAGCTTCAGTATGCGGCCATTAAATGCTGCTTCGCGAATGCCCCAGTAAACCTTCCACCACAACACGTTCACCACGATTTTACTGGGTTAACATCAGTAGCCCCGTTGTCTCAGTGTAGCAGCGAACGTCTAAATCCGGTGCGCATTTCAGAATGACTTTGACTATGACGATGAAGAGCCGACTGAACGGCCCCGCTCAGCGACGGGCAGCACCAACGACGAGCACGTGCGACCGCCGGCGTCGCCGAGCGCAAAGACGAAGGCGATCAAGCCGACCGTGGTCGTCGGCATCGTCGCCGCGCTCGTCGGCACCGTCGTGCTCATGGCTGCTGGCGCCACTGTCGGTGCGTCGCTCGCGCACCTCGTCTGCATGCAGCACTTGAGCCGGCCGCAGACCGCAAGTTTTCGCGGACCGGTTAACGCGCTGAACACCATTTTGACGGCTATTTGTTAGATGTTTTACAAGCCGGTTCGCAGCTCGAGAAAATCGCAATGCGATTGCGGCTGCACACCAGGGTACGTTGCTGACGTCTCAGGTCTGTCGTTTGACCAATCAGCGCGCAGTCGTTTTTGGGGTCACGATTTGTTTCACTGAGTGCGCTGTAAAAAATGGATACTCGCCACGTATAGGTATTGATCAACTTATCGGCTGTGTTTTGCAACTCAAAAAAATGTTAATTTTTTCTATTTTAGCTTTGTATTTGCT
This sequence comes from Theristus sp. LFF4_11, assembly GCA_030248135.1. Lineage (NCBI taxonomy): Eukaryota > Metazoa > Nematoda > Chromadorea > Monhysterida > Xyalidae > Theristus > Theristus sp. LFF4_11. The sequence continues at coordinate 16,098 of JASANC010004542.1, forward strand.
GCGTCGATGAAGAGCATCAAACAATCGGGATCTGCTTGGCAAACGCAAGCACATTTGTTCATTAAAAAATCTGTACAAAGAACTTTCAAAGCATGGCAACACTGGAGAATTGCTTTATTAGTAACACGACTGTCCAGTTTTACACCTGTTTGTTGTTATTCGCGCCAAAGAAATAAGATCCAAGAAACTGAAAAATTGCTTTATTTTTGACATTACTGCTTGATTTCTCATACATAGACGGCCGTGACAGAGTGACAAATGAAATCACGCGCCTTTCGTCATTAACACGATTTCTTTGTAATCAAGTACAATCAAAAGCACTGCCTGCTTGTTCTCGCCTCACCAGTCACCACCCCACTGTGAGAGTCCATTAGCAAAGATAAAACATGCACGAGACATGCGCGGCATCACAAAAACAAAACAAATGATAGAAACTCAGAACGTCATTCGCACGCTTGGTTTCAACTTGCGCCACTCCGTGTTTTTGTGGCCACCACTCAGCAATAATTTCTTGACACAACAATGATTCGAGCGTGCTCTTGAATCATGCACCGTATGGAAACAAGAAATCGAACCGCAAATTCCAGCATGGGCTCCTGTTGCGCCAGTACGGTCACATCGGGCACCCCACAGTTTATTATTTTGACACACGCTGAAGGAAAAGTGTCAATCAAACACGTGCAGAGTGGGGACAACCGAAAAAATACACAGCAGTGCGTGAGGGGAATTGTTGCAAATAAAAAAGTTACATTGCACACGGGCACGCAAGCAAACAATAGGTGGCCACCACCACGGTTGTTACATCAGACCGGTTTTTTTCACCTGGGGTCTGGGTATATAAAAACGGTGCACAGCCGCAGGACAGAAACCGATCGTCAAAAATAGTTCCCCAAAAACATGATCTGCTGATATCTTCGCTCCTGTCTGTCACTTGGTGCTGCTCTTCAGTTCCCATTAATCTCGTTTATTCGATCTCCACTATCCGTGCATACTCGCTAATCCGCTTACTGCTGCTGTTTATTCGAGCGAAAAATCTGAAATTGAAAATGCGATTCCCTGGTAGGAGATTTGTTTTGTCGCAAACTTTATTTTTGAACCTGAACAAGTTTCAACGCTTTGCTTAGTTTTGCAATGTGTTAACGGGCTTATTGAACATGCAGTGCCGCAACAGCAGTACGTTCAATAAGGGGCCAAGCAACAAGCTTGATATCCTGCAGTCATTTCAGGCTTCGCTGTCGTCTCTGCGTTCATGGTCGTGTTTGGGTGTGTCCGTGGGCAAGAGCTTCGTTTTGCCGATTTCATCGCGACCGCGCGCTGCCGTGCGCACTGCATTGCACACTACAGACAGACCGGCAAACGCATTGACGCCGACGACCAGTGCCAGGTTGGCTGGCGGTTGTGCACGCTGCACCCAGAATTGCCTCCGGAAATCTGTTTCAGCTGATTTTTTTTTTGCTGAGAGATCACAAAATCGACCGAGTCAAGATCAATTAACCCGATCAAAGCAACCTCACCATCACTGTAGGTGTTTTTTTTGTCAGGACGGCTCGACCGGCTGTCAGCAGTGTTGGCACACGTGCCCGGGGCTCGTCGAAGACGCCGAGTTGCACGGCTCGCTGTGCCCTCGTTCGCGCATCTGCCGTGACGGCTGTGCACAGGCGTGCCAATCGTACCGCACCATCAGCGGCGTCGCGTCACACGCTGACTCTTCGGCGCAATGGGTTACCGGATACACGTAAGGCTTCTTTTGCAATATTTGCTGCGGTTTTTTTCCTGAATTGTATTTCTCAGCGTATGCTTTATGCATGGTAGTAACTTGCATGGCTGTAACATAATGTAGTCAATTAGTGTGCTTTCTATACAAAAGAACTTCGTGTAGATCTTCAAAATGTTTAATGCAAAGTGTTCCCAGCGAACTTCCAGCTTCAAACGTGAGCCGCGCGTGCACCGCAACCTGACCAACGTGCAGCTGCTGTTGTCGTGGCCGAAGCCGAGCAACGACTTTGTGCCGATCGTACCCACGGTCGTCTACGGACTGTTCTGGCGATCCGAGCCTCACGACGAAGACTTTGTGCTGCTCACGGAGACTGTCGAACAGGCCTACTGGACGCAGGATCCTGTCGTCGTCATCAGTTCGTAGCAAACTGTTGTGCTGGTTGAATCAAACTTGTTTTATTGTCGTTCTCACACACGCACATTTTCCAGTGCACGTATTTTTAGCGTCCGGCTTTTTTGGCTTTGTGGCCTGCTGACAAAATTATTCAGCAAATATAATTTCGCTGCCATGGTTCTGCAACATTGTACACTGTTCCGTTGCAAATCGCTGTGTTTTACCAGTGGCGTTGCACTCTGCAGGCAACCGCGGTCAGTTCTGGCTGTTAGCAATCGGTCGCACCGGTGTGCTGTCGCAGTGACCTTGACGCTGAGCCTGTCAGCAGCACAGTGAAGCCGCCGACAACGCTCGACGCCAGCCTGCTTGTCAACAACGTCACGCACAGCGGCGGCGCACGCGGCCACCGCCAGTCGGGCCTGACGCCGGCACTGTTCATCGGTGGTCTCGTGTTGGTCGTCGCGGTGTTGTGCGCGAAAATTCTGTTCGGCGTCTACTGGAACCGGCGACGTCTCAGGGAGCAACAGAGCCGCCTGCGCAACGCCACCGCCACCACGGTGTACTCGGTGCCGAAGGCCTCGACCACGATCACCATGAACGCGAACGGTTCTGTCGTGCATCATCAGGTACGTGTATCGCTCACTTGTGCTCTTTCTCTCACGTATAATGGAAGTCCTCGTTTGAAGACTTTGAAGACAGTGCTGTAACTTGGTTCATGTGTGGCGGCGTGGTCACATGTTTGTTGTCTTGAGACGATATGTTTTCGAAAACCGCAAAGCGTTCATTTTGCCTGACTCAAGAGACAGGACAGAAAACAACGGGCCTAGCTGCAGACGGCGTTGTTTCGTGCAAGCACGGCAGCTCGATTTGCAGGCGTGCGATCAGCCCAACCATCAGCAACGATCTACACGTCGACGCCAGTGACCGGCTGTCGCGCATCGGCGAGGCATCGTCCGTGTGCTGGCCCTGCCGACGTCCGTCAGCTCGTGGACGTACAACGAAATCAGCGATGGCCAGAACGTGGCGCACACGGCCTCCATGATAGCTGCCGCCGCCGCCGCCGTACAGCAACGTGCAAGCGACTCAGCCGTCCGTGCCGGCGCCGTCAGCTGTCGGTGCAGACGACACGACACAACGCCGACTACGTGAACATGAAATACGAGAACTTGAAACCGCTACGACAGAGTGCGAATGTGTGCGACGTGGTCTGAGGATATGCGGCGTACTTGGAACTGGAGAAAACTACGGAACAAGTGTTGATTTGTTGACCTTTTTTGTACTGCATGTATGGGGACTGCACTACATGTAATGGTGAGGTTTTGGTTTGTTTCGTTTGTTGTTCGGTTCTGACGTTTCAGATGTTTCAGACGATTTCTGTCAAAAACTGATAACTTTTCATGCTTTATATACTGTTGACATTTGGATTTGTTACAGCTTATGTTGAATGCGATTAGAATGGTTAGTATGCTGGATTATATGCATATTTGTGTGGCGTTGTAGTTTTCGGTTCGAAATCAGTGATGTGGCCATCATCTGTGGTATTCTAAAAAATAAATGCTATGAAATCAGTGTTTTGTTATTTGAAGCAACCCTAACACGGGCTTTTCGTATTTTTTCCTTTCCCCGACAAATCCAACAACAACCAATGAGCTTCCCCAGCTCGTGAGCTGGCAGTTCTTCATCATACCTCCGTCATTGGTCTATTTGATCAGCGCCATTTCCTTTGCGGAAGTTTCGTGGCGCGTTGGCAAGGTGTCGTTGAAATGCGACAGTGGAGCGCAGGCGAAGTGGCGTCTTGTTTATACACCCGCCTTTATCAGTTGCCACTTGTTCTCGTGCAACGAACACCTGCCTCGGCACCACGTACTCGTACAGGAACTCGACCACGGTGTCCTTCGTGGAAGAGCTCGCGCATCTCGCGGTCGAGCGTCTCGAAGACGTCGCGCAACTGATTCGCATAGCTTTGCATGGTCGCCTCCATCTTGCGCAGATACCAGGAGCTGTGACGTTTCAGTGGTTAGTGCTAGCGTTAGTGTTGTTTTTTTCGTTGCGGCGTGTCTAAAAGTTTCACGAAAAACTACAAATTGCGATCATAATATATGCGAGAAAATTAGAATCATGTTTAGAGGTACCGGGTTTGTCTGTGGCAAAAATTTCGAATCAAAATAAGACACCAATTGTCCACTGGTGTTTTTCACGACCGTTTGTCCGTTCGCCCACCTTGAGTACGTCCACCCGACGTTGACGCGGCCGACCCAACCAAGCGGTACTCGTATCCGGTTCCTTTATCGGTAAAGAATCGTGACTCCAAGAACTCCTGCACCATCCTGAGCGTTTGCGCTTTGCGCCAGATTTCAATGCCCGGCTACTGACAGCCCTGCATGACCGGTGCTGGTGCGCCCGGCTTCGGCTTCGGTGTGGCAATGCTCAACGGTGCAGCCTGATTCAGGGAGCCGGCTATCTGCTCGTGCAGAACGCAGTTTACGATC
>JASANC010004545.1:0-33609 GCA_030248135.1 Theristus sp. LFF4_11
GCTGCTGCAGTCAACAATCGGCGTCGTCTTGACATCGGCGACGAGCTACTACGGCTTCAGTTGGCCCATCGGCTGTACGACAACGAGCTGAAGGCTACGGTCGACGCTTCTGTTTCCTGCACAGCGCGAAAACACCAATGCTGCGGGGGCTGTGAGCCGTCTCCACCGAACGAAGAACAGATCTCCGAGGCCGCTCGCCTTCTCCCTTGGTCGACAACCCGATCCATCGACACCGTAGGTATGATCGCAATTTTACCGCTGGGGGCCAAGGTTACCGACACCACAAAGCACGAGCTTCAGCACAAGGATGCCCCGGCGATGTTGCTCGCTGCCGACGAGGAGACCTTGGTCGACTTTCACCTGAGGACCAGGTGTAGTTGGCCAGGCTCATTCTCGATTGGCTCGGTCGAGTCGCTGGAGCATTTCGGAATGGTACGTGCCACAGAGCCGGGCCAACCAGACCGGTTCACTTCGGTGCTGGAGGAACATTCAGAGTTGTTCTCCTGCACAATGGAGGATGTCTTTCCGCTCACCATTACGGAGGAAGACGTGCGCAACCAGTACTTGTTGCGTGTCCAGAAGGGTGAGGTCATCGAGCCGATCCGCACACACCAAGACGTCGAGCTCTTGCTCGATCTGTCACACAAGATCAACATTTCAACCAATGATCTCTGCGGATTGTCGCTGCACACCATCACCGACTCGACGGACATCCGAAATCTCACGTTGGCACTGCTCGTGCGAACGGCGCTTCAGTGGATCTTCACACAGTGGCACCATGAACCGCACGAGACGTACTTCCAGCTGCTGAACGTGCTCATCGCGCTCAACCGACACGCGAACTCGTTGGGTAAGACGGGTAGACACATCCATCCGGTGTTCAAGTTTTTCAACCCGTTCACCAGTGAGCTTCCAAAGAAGCGCAGGTCAAAGCGAACAACTGAAAAACAGTTGTTTCCGCTCAAGTGCCGACGCTTCCTGGACGCACAGGCGTCGCGGCAGAACACTATCGCTGCCAACGCGCGAATCTGGTGGTCAGTCATGCACAATCACTACTGCATGCCGTTTAAAGACGAACTGCGTGCAGCGATCATGGGTGGTAGTCCGACTGAACTCGAAGACGCGATCAAAAAGATCCGTCGCGAGATGGTGAAATGGCACGCGCCGCCACGTGCTAGCCAGCTGCAATTGCACAAACAGGTGCGACAAGCGCATGAGGCGCAAATCACACCACCGCCACAGCGCACTGAGTTGCTGGAGCCAGATCCGCTCTCGGCTCGGACACCTCCGACGCCAAGTGATCTCACACTCCAGCAGGTACAAGCGGCGCTTCAGACATTGCAGCAACGCCAAAAAGCACTGGCCAAAGGCAAAGCGCCACCGCCGCTACCGCGGGTGGTTCCAATGCAGCAGCCAATTTTGCTGCCAAACATGCCTGGCGCTGTGCCTACTAGGGCGTATCACACACAACAACGCGTCGCAACCCAGTCACAGGTAGCCACGCCGACGTACGATCACGCCACACCGCCACAGATACAACGAGCACAGAACGCGCTGGCGGAAACGCCGCCTGCACGACCTGGTGCACAGGCCATGCAACATGCACAGGCCAGTCAACAATTGCGCGAACAGATGCTCATCGATCCGGCGTCTATCAGTGCCATCCTCGGTCCGACACCACCTCCACCGCCACCACCAGATGACAGCCAGTTTCGGAAACCAACAACACCGGCCCGCCGCGCAGCCGCTCCACGCACAAGATCGCACGAGCCGCCCACCAAACGAGGTAAAGAACAGATCGTGTACCCGCCTTTTACGAGAGGCGCACGACAGGAAAAAGAGCGTCAGCGTCGACAGGCTAACACGCGTCGTGCTAGCACTGCCAGCTCGGACACTGAATCTGCCCGACCTGCAAGCAGTGCCACATCGACGTTGTCCGCCAGAGACACTGAGCTGCTGACGTGTCCTCGTAGGGGTTATCTATCAGACAGGTCAGTCGAATATGACACCAATCTGATTCAGAGCTATTGGCTTAGCGCGGCTGCAGAATACAATTATCAGTCAGTGCCAGAGTTGTTCTCAGCCATGTGGGAAGAGGCAAAAGCACTCGCGGCCTCCAATGGCGAGTTCAGCTTGCTAGATCGTGCGAATCTACACAGTCGACCTGATGTAGCCAAGGCGCAGAAATTCATGCGCCCTGACTACCATGCGTTACAACGACCGATCTATTCACGAAATCAGTGGACTGATCTGCTTTTGGACGGCAGTCCAGAGGCAGTCGAGTTGCGCGCTGCTTATTATGACGGCGAAAGACCAAAAGCCGGCGATTTCATTCTGCCGGTCGACAGTTTTTCGTGCAGACAAATTCAGGACGTTGGCCGTCGAATGGTCAGCAATCCGCAGGGTTTCTTGGCGCGAGCCGAGGAGCAAGCTGCTGCACACGTGCCGAACACCATCAAACACCTGGCACTCTTCATCGCGAGCCGTCCGCAGCACGACTTCCATGGTGCACCATCTGATCCTCGAATGATCGGGTCAGCAACACCGGACGACAACTTGGCGACAAACCAGGCGTTGGTCGAGGCTGACGCCGAACGCGAGAAGGCAACGGGCACGCAGCTGCACAACATGTGGCAGCCGTTGTGGCTTCCGCCGATCCGACCGCCGTCCGACTTCTGGACCGCAGAAGAGTCGCACATGCTGATGCGCCACTTCAACGTTAGCGGTACGTTACCAACAACTGAGAAGGAACGCAATAAGGCAAAGAAACAGCGAAACATCCCAAAGCTCGCGTTCGTAGACCTGGACACCGCCGAGAAAAAGCTGGCGGAGAAAATGCAGCCAAGAGTCGTCACGGAATTTGACGACGAGTTTGCTCGGGTTGCTGAACAGAATCGACGCCAAAAGCGTCAACAATTAGCGCAGCAACATCCAACGTTCACGGCCCAGCCGCAGCGGTTGCAACAGACCGCCGCGACTGGCATGAGTATCGTTAGACAACCAGCGCCCGCTGCTGTACAGACGCAGCAGCCGGCTGCTCGACAAGAACACATGGACACAACCGAGCCTTCTGCATCTGACACGAGTCAGAAGCAGAAGCAGCAGAAAACACAAAGACCGTTGTGTGGCCACTGTGAAAGTAGTGGACATACAACAGACAAATGTCCTGACGTAGTGCAAACCATCCGTCGCAGTGAGCGGTTGGCGTCGGCAACGGCGCCACAGCACGAGTCACCAGCGGACGCGTGCGAGCTCGGAACGACGGGGTGCCTTCAACAAGTGACCGTCAACGTCACGCCGATGTCCGACACAACGGCGCAGCCGGCCACGGGAACGAGCGGTGCACAAACGCGTGCCGCTGATAAATCAAAAATTCCCAAATCTCAGGCAACCAGTGTCATGCAGCGTCTCACGTTCGACTCGACCAAGCCGAAGTCGGAGGCCGGGACACACGCGGGCACTCACGCGCAACCACAGGCGGGCACTCACGCGCAGGCGCAGGCACGGGCGGGCACTAGCACGCAGGCCACGGGCGCCAACCAACGCGCACGTCACGCCACACGGTCAACAGCTGGCCATCGCGAACGCTCGCGCAGTTGCTCTGAGACACCGCCGTTCGCTCGCACGGTCATCGTTCGGGCGCGACCCACGCACGCGGCAAGGCGCACACGCACGTCATCAACATCACAGCCGAAACGTTCGACGCCTAAAAAGAAGCGATGATCGTGGACGCTCTGAACTCTGTTGGTGCATAACCTTTGTGATTTTCATTTCATGCATAGGTGTTTTGATAATCTAGGACTCGTAAAATTGGGTTAGGTAGCGACGTCAATTACTAGGTTTTTGGCCATCGGCTGCTTGACTCCGTACAACAGTCTTCTATTTTATTTTTTGTCTATCTCGGTGTTTTTGTTTTCTTTTCCAACCTCGGTGTTCTTTTCCATTTGGTTGTCGATGACTCACATTTTTGATTTGTAGTATTCAATGCCTTGCTAACCAGTTTACAAAACGTTTTTCGAAAAGTTTTACTTTTTCAAATGTTTTTGTTTCTGTGTTCTTTTATTTTGCTTTGCATTGATCGATCAAAAATATTTCGATACTCATGTACAACTTTCCGACTTTTATTGTTTTTAATTGTCGACTCGTGGAAGAGTCTTTTGTTTTTCGGGGGAAAGTTGTAAGGTTCATGTTTTCACAATTATAATAACTTTCCTGCCCACAGTAACCTTGTGTTGATTAATGGTGATCATAATGTTAAACTATTCTTTTATGTTAATGTTCCACCCATGCAACGTTATTGGTGATCACCGTTTTAGTGCATTTATTCTTGGTGCTACTATTGATTCAACAGTTCTCATACTCTCGACAACCAATAAAACTCTTCCAAGCATAAACGCTTCGGTCGATTGTTTGTTGGCTGTCGACACGCAACGTTGTTGTCGCGTGTCGCCTCAATAACAAGGGCGACTCGCGACTGGGCGACATAGGCGAAGCACCGTTAGTTTTATGAAATAATAACAACTACTCGTTGAGTACGTTTTATCCAGCACGTTTTAGCTTTGCCTGTGTCAGTCGCCCATCATAACCGTGTAACCGTTTTGTAATAATAATATAACAACAGCTACACAAGTAATTTGAACGTTTTATTCTCAGTAGTCACACATTTACTAAACAAAGAATGGGTGACAGAAACCGAAATCCGCATTATGTGAAGTTGGCCCCGCCTTTGAGTCAAGCGGACGAGAAGGCTGGCGGCCCTCTCATGCGGTGCAGATGTTTGACTGCCAGCGGCCAGGCCGGTGGAGCTGTCCGCGAGGCACGGACGCCCGAGCTGGACACTGGTGGCCGAGCACCTGCCTCACAATATCAGCTAAAAAGAAGTAGGGGGGTTGTGGGGGGGGGGGGGTTGGGGGTGGGGGGGGGGGTGTGGGGGGGGGGGTTGTTTGGGGGTGGTTTTTAGAGGGGGTGGGAGGGGGGGGGGGGGGGAAAGGGATCATAAACAAACGAAACGCAGCAGTATCGCTGTGTTGGATACAAAGGTAACGGATGCATGTACAGGGTGAGCCAAAAAAATTATAAGAATCGCCAACGGGTGGATGATTTGTACGTACAGTGTACTAGCTGAGCTGATTGACTGCAGTCTTCCAATGATGACACTCAAACCAAAAAATGCTAACAGCTTTGCGTACAGGGGACAATAATTTCGCCCCGCTGGCCTCTGGCCACCCATTTGTTTCGGGTGGTTTGGCCTGGGTTTTTTGTTTGGGTGCATGGACTCGCTGATTGGTCACACACAGACCACCGTAAACACCAGTAGTGATGGATGAGTATCATTGATTACAGTGATTCGGCCAGTTTGATGTCAGCTTGGTAGTGCCATGCCATTCAACATCATAGTGCACGTGAATACGAAAACTTCTTTTAGAAACTGTTCGTTAATGGCACGTCAAACAGCTCACATTCAGTGCTCAACAACAACAGCAACACAGACAGCGCGATTGTGTATGACGAAGGTGAAGAGTTGTGTTTGTGTGACTGATGCTTTTATTTTATTTTATTGAATTCACGTTTCGCTTGAAACAATTTTTGACTTGATTTGAAATGTCAAAAACGAAAAATAAACTTGAGTGCTACGCTTGCCATAAATAATCAGCACGTAATAATGGAGCAAATATACAATGTGTAAAGAATAATATCACGTCCACAGTCATGTATCGCCAAGATCATCAGCAAAGCAAGCAGATTCGCAATTCAAAAACAAACGACGCAGTCCAGTAATGAACGTGGCGCCGCACAAAAGCAAACTTCGCCAAAGTTCAAAGCACCGCGCCATACTCGGCATAGTCACCGTTGATCAGCTGTGGCACGTGCTGCTGCGTCGTTGCTGACAGCTGATTGGCCAGATACGGATACGTGTCGTAGTTCGAATTGTAGAACGGCGGCCAATCGGCGTAATGCTGATGCGTTAATTGGTGCGCTGTTTGAAACGACGGAGACGCGTACGCGACCGCCGCTGTTGCGCTGTCGCCGTTGTTGCCGCTACCGTAGTACACGCTCGAATGCTGATTGGCCAGATTCAAATCGGTTGCTGAAGATGCGTCAAAATGCGGATTACTGTAGATGAGATGCGTCGCGTCCGTATTGCTCGGATGTTCGCCAACGTCAACGCATTGTTGCTGATTGCCGCTGATTGCCGCTGATGTCGGCTGCAGAAACGCAGACGATTCCGGCAACAGTGACGTTGATGAGGCGCTGATGTGATTATGATGATGATGATGATGTAGCGCACGATGATGGTCGGAATGCTGATGTGCATGATAGTGGTCGAAGGCGGACGAGTGATTGATGATCGATGCTGATGAGGCAGTCAGTTCCGGATGATTGACGTAGACGGACGGAGGCGTTGCCTGTGTCGACGGGCGCTGCTGATTGGCTGCTGATAGCGATGATGATGACGATGATGATAAAACTGACGGGTGCTGATGCTGTTGATGCTGCTGATGTTGCTGTTGCGACGTCAACGGCAGCGTCGTGACACTGCGTGTGCGAAAGCCGCGCGGCCTCCGCCGAAATGAGCCCTTGTCGAACAGGAACTCGGCGTTCTGATCGACCGTCCACTGGTGGCCCTTGCCGTTGCGGGCGCCGCCGCCTTTCGGCAGCTTTATGAAGCATTCGTTCAGCGACAGATTATGACGGATGCTGTTCTTCCAGCCGGTGTAGGAGCCGCGGAAGAAGTCGAAGCGCGCCTATGTTTGGATTTGGAATGGTTAAAAATGGAACTGGGTTGGAAAATTGTAGAATTTTGGTGGAAATTGGAAAGTAAATAGCGATTTAACTGAAGAAAATCACACCTCAAAAACGCTTTGTCCACAATTCAGGTGGTATTTTTGTAAAAGTGCATATGATTTTCGGTGGATTGCTGGTCGTGTCGCTGTGTGTTATAGAAACTATTATCAACGCTATACGACGGCGAAGGGGTGGGAGTGGGATGGTGGGCAGAGGATTTCGGGTTGATTTAGAGGGGTTGTTGACTAAGCAAGGGAGGAGCATAGTTTTAGTTCAGCGGTCATCCAGAAAAAGAAAACTTACGGGCTTCACAGGCAGTCCAGTCGTCTGACAGACATATAGGTTCGGTAAAACTGTATGAAAAAACACAAAAAGCGACGAAAGCCACGTGCCAACCTGCAGATAGCTGTATATCTCAGCGAGTGTCGCCTGTTTCGTCGGCCGGCTGTGTATCGCCATTGCGATCAGAGCGATGTACGAAAACGGCGGTTTCTCGGGCCGTTGCTGTTGTTGTTGTTGTTGATTCTGAGTTGTTTGTCTTCCGGTGGCGGGTCTCGGTGGAACTGCGGGCGGCTGGTCGATCGCGCCCCGCTGACTGACGGCGCATTTTGGTGGTGGCTAAAAAACACGGTTGTTTTTGGAAAACATGGAATGCAGAGTTCAGTTTGTGCCTCTACTGACGAGAAAATCGATACGGCTAAAAATGGTGTGGTGGTTTTCTAGCTGATACTGGTTCAGTATTACATGAAAAAAATCAATATCATTACTGTTTTTTGTTGCAAAGAGAAACTGTTCAGACAACAAATGAAGGAGCAGGATACCATTCAAGAAATTCATCAACAAATCCGTCCAGTCTAAAGTGTCATTCATTGCACTTGGAAGCGCTGGGCGTCACATTCGCTACACATTCATGAAGTAAAAACATGACCGTGTTAAAGACACGCCTGCGCTTCAGCTCTTGCGAGTGCATGAATGGTCTTAACAGAAAGAACGAAAACCACGGAAACCTGTTGCTGTTGTTGCGGTTGTCGCCTCGGATCACCATTCAGCTGCTCCTCGTCAACCAACGTCAACGGCGGCGACGGTTGCACGATCACCGAACGCGTCAGCGATCCGACGGACGAGAAATTGTTGCTCGACAGGTGACTCAGTTGAAAGTCTGCTTGTGGTTTCGCGGCGCGATTCAGCTCACCATCACCGTCGCCATCATCATTATCGTTGAAGTCGTCGTTATTATTCGGCTGAAATCGCGGACAAATGGTGGAGACGGCGAACGCGGAATGAGTGGTGTCACCAGTGTCGAACTTGACACGATCACCATTGTCGCCGTAAACCACTGTGGTCGGGTGGACCAGAGTGGCGACACCAAATGATTCCATTTTTTCTGGTGCGCCTGTATTTATTTATTTATTTTATCATTCGTCCGATGTTGCGTGTTGCTTTTGTTTTATTTATATTTGTGTCACAAAAAATGTGTAAATTTCACGCAAAACAGTATAAATCAGCGCATATAAACCGTCTATTATTGCGTATGTATGTTATGTTGAATCATAATAATGAAGCGTAATATCAACAATAGTAGAAAGGGAGTGAAAGCGACTTCAATAAACTATATTTAAAATATTATACGGTATTCTTCATGGTGTGGTCAAGTTGGTGAAAGTGAATATGCTTGTTTGACCGAAACCCAAAAGCTTGATGCTGCTAGCTAGATAGAGTTTTGGTTATTGTAAACTATTTTATTACACACGACACCAGAGAGCAAGCTTTTTGAACCATAAACACATCATTTTGCACCGACTGAAACTACTGTTGTTTTGTGTTGAAACGTGATGCGCGACAAGAGGGAGGGGGAGGGGGTTAGAAGTCTGTAATTCCACAAAGGGCTAGGAGGAGGGGCTTTGTTCGACATGTTTCCCCAAAAAGTCAAATGTACTGGCGCCCTCTCCAGAACGATTGGTGGAGCATACAAACTCGAGTCTGCCATGTCTGTAACCCGATCACCATCACCGTGTGCAACGCAGCAGTGTACCATGGAGCGCGTGTTGATCGCATAAAAACTGCATCTCGCAAAGTTATGTTAGCTGTCGCAAGTATATAACATTATTGCATATTGGCTATTATTGGTGTGTGAAATTCAATATACTAGCACCAGCGGAGAACAAGCTTGTCTCATTGCGTTTTATATAAGCGTCAAGTGTGATACAGGCATATTTTGGGTGGGGGGGGGCAGGCACGCGCACACGACCCGGCTACCCCACTTGAATTCTGGGGCACCGACAACGGGTGAGTGTGGGGTTGAGTAGTGGTTTTCTGGATTGTTCTATTCTAAACTCAAACTACTTTGTCTCATCTCTGCTAACAACAATACGCGTTTTACACGGGATTATGTCGACTAATATCAAACGGTGACTTTTATGCGCACATGTTGCATAGATTGGTTGAAGAAGTCCGGAAGGAGGATTAAAGTTATGTTATTATTGATGTTAAGTGGTGCGGTGCGTGTAGTTTTAATGGCACTTAAGACACGTGCGGTACATCGTGCACAGTAGCTGATTGCTGCTGGCTTGCGAGGCCAGACGTTGCACGAAAAAAGCGAAACCACATGGCGAGGATTTTTTTGGTTTTTCTTGGTTTCAACAGACCCAGAAAGTGTGTATGCCATTACGATAAACAACTAACATTGATGTATTTTTGTTTGTGTAGATATGCTGATTGGTCATTTTGCAACTAAACCCGACGAATCAGTACATCTGATCTGACACTATTCACAGTTTATATCTTTCCAAACTGCAGCTTTTTTTAAAACGACCGCATTACTTATCAATACGATCATAATACCTTTCCACAGTAAGGCGCCGCACTGAACAACAACATCCAAACAGTTCTTTTCAAACAATTCAGTTTGTGTTTGCATTCAATCCTTCCACGTCTTCCACGGCGTGTTCTTCCACATATTATACCGGTATCGGTGTAAACCGGGAACGCCCATCTCAGAGGTGACCCTCGGCAGTTCTTTCAGCTGATGTTTCGGATTATCGATATTACCGGTGACGTTGTACTGGACGTAGTAGTTGCGCACGTGCAGGCGGTCAGACACTGCCTGTTGCCTATAGATGTGAATATTCATATTTAGAACGCCTGATTGGCTGCAGTTCCGAGTGTGAATTGAACAAAAACTTCTCGAACCCTATTAATAAAAAGTGTACATAAAGAAAACTACCCTGGCACGCTGATTGGCTAGCTAGCAGCGTGCTAGCGTGTGCAGTGTTGGTTACGCTAAACCCTTTCACTGACTAGCTGTATCGATTCAAACACATAACACGACCAATCATCGAGATGCATGAAAATCATGTCGTCGGACAGTTTCTCCGAGCACGAAATTCGAATTCCCCCAAATCTAATTTAAAAAACTGGAGCGTACTTTTTCAGCTCCCTATTATACGCCTCCCAGTACTGCAGTCCGTGTTGTTCCGGTGTCATCTCGTCGAAACGCAGCGATCGCCGTAGATCAAGCTTCCACAGCCAGTCCGGATAAAAGTCGTCCGGCTGCAGTTCAACGTCGTCGGCTGCATCGTGAAAATGAGTTTTTACTTAGATTTTTTATTTGAGCACGCTTCACCCCCCCCCCCTTACCGATCCCGGAAACCCGAAGGTACCAAAGTCCGGTGACTTTGGGGAACGGACGGCTCACCATCCGAGGCGGACAGCCTCTAAGCCCCGCTCTGTCCTGAGAGCACCACTGATCTCGATGGCACAAATACAGAACCCCACCAACGAACCGTCCTTATGATAGCTGATCAGTGCGTAGCGACACAGCTTCTCCGCATCCGTCTCCACAAACGCTTCGTCTTCAGCCTGTTGCGCGGGCATTATCGTCGCTGCTAACGCCCCCTTGCGCATCATTGCGCCGGTGACCCCGGTGGCAAGGGGTCGGGCCTGACCGGACTTAAGGGGGCATGATAGAGCTTGCTTTAGTTGGGCTATCCTGGCGTTTGGTGATGTGACGCCACCAGTGATCCTCGTTAGTCGCCGGAGCTTGGTGGTCATTTTTCTCTCGATTGTTGACTGAAAGAGAAATCGGTCAATTGATTTTTTGTTTGAAAACATATTTCCGAATCCAATGGGTTCTTTAGCCATCATGGCTAAGCCGAGCCCATGTATCTGGTGATTAGAACAAGAGCACCAAAGTCTATCGTGTTGCAGTGACAAAGCATGCACGCACATAAACAGACAGACGCAATGTAATTATAGCAAGTGTGCGTGCCTGTGTGTTTGTTTGTGACTATGCAACATCACTGTGCGAGAGTGCACGGATTTCAGAAAAAAAAAACGCCAGCACAAATGCAATTTTGATAAACGACAACTGAAATGGAAACAGACTTGACCGGTCGTTCGGTCTACAAGTCTGTGGTTCATCAAAAATTCAGTGAACCGTGTTCAAATATAAAAAACGAACAACTCAAAAAACAAATTCACATTTATTCAATTTGACAAACACCAACAAAAATAACTGAACCAGAGCAGTAACAACTTTCTGAGCAACAGCAGTGACGATAGTCATCGAATAACGAAACAAACGGCGTTGTTCAACAATATCGACGTTTTTAAAATGAGCAAAGAAAAGAATATGTTTTTTGCATGTAAAAATACAGTGAAAAAACTGCGTCAGTTTGCAGACGCACCAAAGCACACGCTTTTCATGAAAAATGCCGAAAACCCTTTCTGACAGGGGCAAATAAATAACCCAAAAAATCGAGATCATAAAAAACAACCACAAAAAATCACTCGTTCAACAATTCCCGGACCACTTGGCGCAACTGTGACGGGTGCTTTGCAGCGAGCGCTTTCAATTCAGCTAGATTTCGCAATTTTCTGTTTGACTCTGTCAATTGGGCCAGTTTTTCTTCGGCAGTCTGAAAAAAATGACAATGGATCATCGACATTGACCCTGTTTTGACATACAGCATGGCTGACTTTGAATGAGCGTCTAACGTTTCGGCCGGTGAAAACATTTTGAATACAGCACGCTAATTGGCTGACGCAACCGCCGGTTGATTTCAGAAAAAGATGGGACAACAAAAAAATACAAAACCAACCCGGATAACAGCGTCCGGAAAATGAACGGCACGGGCGACATCGATGCCGAAACTCTCAGCGGACACACCTGTGTGCGGGTGTTTTCGTTTTCGGTGTTACACAACGGAGAAAATCGAAGTTTCTGACAAGCAGCAGTCAATACCAGTCAATTCCGGTTCACCCAACTCGCCTCGCCCGTCCCTTGTCGCACTCACCTGGTTCCACCCTGTACATCATCACCAATCTACCGTCGACAATACTCGCCGTCATGTGCACGTTTTCAACGGCGCTCAGTGATCGACTAAGACGGGACATCTCGTGGAAATGCGTCGCAAACAGACACGCACAGCCAATGTCCTGCGCGATGTGCCTGCAGAAATACTACTACAGTCGAACTCTTGAATTATAGAGCATCGGCTGATTGGTTCGTGAGTGATCACGTGATGCATGCTTTCTGTGCACGCATTGCTGTTGAGGCGGAGTCTGTCCTACACATGCATCACGTGCATCACCAACCAATCAGCTGGTTGCCAATATCCATGATCCAAGCGGATGAGTCATGCACGTCTGATCAACCGATCAGCGTTCGGGCACCAAATGCAGCAGCCAATCAGCTGGTTATGTTACAAAAAACTCACTCGGCAATGGCGCATGCCAAGCCGAAACCATCGTAGGTCGATGTACCACGTCCAAGCTCATCAATCACCACAAACGAACGATCGGTAGCACCCTAAAACGGGGCACGAGAAAACGAGTTTTTTTTTGAAAAAACAAACACTATTCTTGTGTGACATCACAAACACATACGACGGTGAGATGACTTTTTGTATTTTGCAACTGCAAGCAACAACACTTGTCTCTGACACCAAAAAAAGTGTCGAGCAAACCCTGACCAGAACCGCACCTGAATGATGTGCGCACAGTCGAGCATCTCGGCCATGAACGTCGAGATGCCCTTCGTCTGATGGTCGCCAGCGCCGACACGACAATAAATGGCGTCACGTGGCGACAGGCGGGCGGCGGTGCACGGCAGGTGGCAGCCGATCTGCGCCAGCAACACGCACAGTGCCGCCGAGCGGAGATACGTGCCTGGCAAATGGTGGGATTACAACACCATTGAAATTATGCACATCAACCAAGTTGAGGGATGGTTCTCTGCATTTCGGCCTGACCAACATCATATGCAGAAGAGGGCTGGCCTCATCAGTGATGTGCCCCTCTTGATTCCACTAACACCAGACGCGCGCCGCCAGTCGTCGATTGGTGCCGCTTGTGTTTTGGATTATTGCGAAATTCTTACTGAATCTTTTTTTCAACAACAGCAAACAAACAAAAAATTCCAAGAACCGTTTTTTTCGTACTTTTTCCGCCCATGTTCGGTCCGGTGACGACGAGCATTCGACGCGTCTCGCTCAGCCGAACGTCATTCGGAATGAACGACACCTCGTCGCACGTCTCGAGACACGGATGGCGACAGTCGAGCAGTTCCAGCAGTGCAGGGTCTGCTTTCGAGAGAAAAGACAATGGAAACCGTGAAGTTTCTTGTGTCACTCAATGACGACGTTTTAGTGTTGGTCTCTGGCATTCGTAATCTTAAAGGGGCATTCATGAAGCAGTATTTAGTGATCATGTAGCATGTTTTAACACCAAATACTGCTTCATGAACGCCGCTTGAATTTGTGTGCCACGGGCGCACGACACACCGCCTGACGTCCGAGTCTAGTCCATGTGGTGATTCCGCCAAAACCAGAGTCAATCAATGCTGCGCTGCCCAAAGTCAAGCTCCTCTCGCCATTTCGCAAACGTCTACCAAATGCAAATTTTGACGCATCTTTTGAATGATACAACTGTTGGTGTCTTGGGCGGACCGATGTTTCTGTCAGCGAAACCAACTTTTTCAAATCAGTCAATTTTTATCCAAACCAAACCAAAAATTCCACAGCGAGTTGTTATCGATAAGAAAAAAAACAGCAGATGCGTCATCCAACCGGACGATTCGAATTTCGGGCGGACGAACGGCGCCGCACTGGAGGCGGCAACGAGCGCGAACGAGCACAAGACGTCCGTGGAGGCAAGCACGTCGCTCAGGTAGCGCAGTGCTTCCAGGTAGGTCGCTGCAAAACGCACACACCGTTACTAGCTGATACCTGACGTATGCGCATACGGCACGGCACGTCACTCTAGGTCCAGTGTTGTTGCATACTGCCGTTCGTACCTGACGTACGTCTGGACACGTCAGGTATAAACGGGCCTTTACAGGTGAAATCACAAGAAAACAAAAAAACTGTGTTCATTACTCGCGGTGTCAGTCCGCGGTCTAGAAAGCGAAAAAATACAGTACCACAAACACTCGCTGCATTCGAAACTGCGATCATCACTACCTACACTACAACCAACGATCGAAAGTGAAAGTTGGAACAGACAATTGTGGGCTTATGCACGCTGAATAGCCCCTTTCTGCTGACACTAACACCAGAAGTCAACACTCAAAAGTTGCCAGTCAGCTAATGGAAGTGCCACCTGAAAACACCGCCCTTAAGGCCCATTCATGCACTCGCGCGCGCTGAAGCGCAGGCGTCACTTTAGCACGTGAAACTTCAACACGTGTGTTTGCTCCATGAATGCGTAGCGAACGTGACGCCGCGTTATAGCGACGCGCGCGCGCTTCATGAATGGCGTTTTAGCAGTTCAGCGATCGCTGCAGAAACAATTCGTTGTATTACCGGTTCACAGTAAATCGGCTATACTCAAACGGAGGAACCAAACAAACAAAAAACACAACAAGCTTAAGCGATCGGCAATTCCAACCAGCGATCTCGATCACATGCTCGACCAGATCCTTCTGCGTCGCCTCGTACTGCTGCCGGAGTTGCACATAGCGCTCACTGAGTGCCTCCAGTGCTGGCGTGTTGAAGCGAACTCCGCCCCGTTGGGAATCGATCACGCAGAAGCGACGGTTGGCGCGCAGCGATTTTTCATCCTGGAACAAAGCCGAGCAGAAAAACATCCGAGCTGCATCGTACGCCGGCGTCTGGAGGCACGCTAGCCTGGTGGTAGTGCGTTAGACTGCAGTCTGTGCGTTCGGGGGATCGAGCCCCGCCGACGGGTGTATAGGCACTGAATGACAGAGAAAAACTCGATGGGCGCCCTACTCAATGGCGTTCTGTACGCTTCTCTGGGTTAACACCGTTTGCAAATAAGAGTGGGGGGCCCTAGGAACATTCCGTGATACATGGAAAAGTTTTTAAACCAAGGGTGCAGGGACATTCTACTAATCAAGGCGCTTCAGGTTTACCCCCTGAGTACCCCCTGATTATGCCTATAAAGGTCGTTTTTAGGGTGCGGAAGTTGAAAAACCCTCGATTTTTTGCGATTTTTCGCAAAGTGTACCTTTTTAGCCCTACCGTATCTCGTAGTTGCACAGTTTCTGGAACCTCACACAGTATTCACGTGAAAGATCTTGCGGAGTTCTTTAAGGCCCTGTATCAATGAGCCCTTGCAAGGGGGGTCCCTGAGGCGCTACGACGCTAGTTAAAATTACTTTTTTTTTAAAATTACGCTATTTTTTTAAAACATTTTTTTGAGCTCATAAACACAATTTTTCAATTTTCATTTTTGGTTCTACAGGGGGGTTTTCGGGGTCGCTGAATTTGAATCTGATCTTAGATTTTTGTCCCGGGCATTTTTTTGCCATAAAATCGGGCAAAAACACATTTTTTGCGTTTTCCAGTGTTTTTTGGTTTTAATTTTTAATTTTAAGTGCGGATTTTTTAACAAAGCTGTTTTACAACAGCCTTACAACCGCTGTATCGGAATCAGTTTTGATATTTTGCAACTGACCACTTGCCCACCCAAAAAATGGGTAAAAAGTTGATTTTTTTGCTTTTTGCACACGTTTTCGTTTCACAGTAAAAAAAATTAAATTAGAAACAACTTGTAATTTTAATTTTTAATTCTACATGGAGGGTTTCGGGGTCGCTGAATTCGAATCTGACCTTAGATTTTTGTCCCGGGCCTTTTTTTGCTCTAAAAGTTGGGCAAAAACACATTTTTATGCGTTTTCCAGTGGTTTTTTGGTTTAATTTTTAATTTTAAATGCGGATTTTTAAAAAATAATAAAATTTTATAACAGCCATACAACCGCTGTATCTGAATCTGTTTTGATATTTATGCAACTGACCACTTGTCACTTAAAAAAGGTACAAAAGTTGATTTTTTTTTGCTTTTTGCACACGTTTTCGTTTCACAATGAAAAAATCAAATTAGAAACAACTTGTAATTTTATTTTTTTTTTTTCCAGAGGTTTTTAAATTGAATCTGATCTTAATTTTTTGCCCCGGGCATTTTTATTGCTCTAAAAATGGGGCAAAACACATTTTTATGCGTTTTCCAGTGGTTTTTTGTTTTTATTTTTAGTTTTAAATGTAGAGCTTAAAAAACAGTTTCATAACAACCTTAGAACCGCTGTAAGGCTGTTATGAAACTGTTTTTTAATCAACTCTACATTTAAAACTAAAAATTAAAACAAAAAACCACTGGAAAACGCACAAAAATGTGTTTTTGCCCCGTTTTTAGAGCAATAAAAAAGCCCGGGACAAAAATCTAAGGTCAGATTCAAATTCAGCAATCTTGAACCCCCCCCTGGAGAACTAAAAATTAAAATTACAAGTTGTTTCTAACTTGATTTTTTTACTGTGAAACGAAAACGTGTGCAAAAAGCAAAAAAAATCAACTTTTTACCCTTTTTTTAGATGGACAAGTGGTCAGTTACAAAATATCAAAACTGATTCAAATACAGCGGTTGTATGGCTGTTATAAAACAGCTTTGTTAAAAAAATCCGCACTTAAAATTAAAAATTAAAACAAAAAACCACTGGAAAACGCATAAAAATGTGTTTTTGCCCAACTTTTAGAGCAAAAAAAGTCCCGGGACAAAAATCTAAGGTCAGATTCGAATTCAACGACCCCGAAACCCTCCATGTAGAATTAAAAATTAAAATTACAAGTTGTTTCTAATTTGATTTTTTCACTGTGAAACGAAAACGTGTGCAAAAAGCAAAAAAATCAACTTTTTACCCATTTTTTGGGTGGGCAAGTGGTCAGTTACAAAATATCAAAACTGATTCCGATACAGCGGTTGTAAGGCTGTTGTAAAACAGTTTTGTTAAAAAAATCCGCACTTAAAATTAAAAATTAAAACCAAAAAACACTGGAAAAGGCAAAAAATGTGTTTTTGCCTAATTTTAGGGCAAAAAATACCCGGGGCAAAAATCTAAGATCAGATTCGAATTCAGCGACCCCGAAAACCCCCCTGTAGAACCAAAAATGAAAATTGAAAAATTGTGTTTATGAGCTCAAAAAATGTTTTAAAAAAATAGCGTAATTTTTAAAAAAAAAGTAATTTTAACTAGCGTCGTAGCGCCTCAGGGACCCCCCTTGCAAGGGCTCATTGATACAGGGCCTTAAAGAACTCCGCAAGATCTTTCACGTGAATATTGTGTGAGGTTCCAGAAACTGTGCAACTACGAGATACGGTAGAGCTAAAAAGGTACACTTTGCGAAAAATCGCAAAAAATCGAGGGTTTTTCAACTTCCGCACCCTAAAAACGACCTTTATAGGCATAATCAGGGGGTACTCAGGGGGTAAACCTGAAGCGCCTTGATTAGTAGAATGTCCCTGCACCCTTGGTTTAAAAACTTTCTTATGTAGCGCTAGACCCCCCCACTCTTATTTGCAAACGGTGTTAACCCAGACTAAAAACATCGCCTAAAATGCCAACAACAACAAACAACAAAAACAAAAAGGACTAGCCGCCAAAACAATTTTCATTTGCACATTTGTCTGCTTGCCAACTTGGCGTTTCCGGGTGGGGTTGCATTGGCAACGATAGATCATGGCAAAATTTTAAGATGCCGCTTCTATGGCCAGTTTCGGCAAATCGAAATGAGCCGTTTCGCTATGCAAGTGTCTCACCTTTTTCGTTACGCGCAGAAAGAACCCGGTCGCGATTGTTTCCAGTTTCACTGATTTGCCCGGCTCCAAATCGAGGAGTCGAGCGGCCTGGAAAAAAGAAGTTTTTTCTCTCTCGTCTGTCGAACCTGTGGCCTTGAATTGCTTAAAATTTCCACAATTTCAGTTTTTTTCCACAACGAGAAAGAGGAGCAATCACAAAGAAAAATCAATGACGGGCGGCCAGTTCACCCTTCCCACAATCCCACCTGATGCAGCGCCTCGTTTGCTTCCGCGGTCATCGCATTCAGTCGTTCGGAAAGCGCCAGTAGGTTTTCGTCAATTTCCGGTTTGATCCGTAATTCACCTGAAAATCAGATAAACCGAAAGCATCGTCTGTTTTTTTGTTCCGTTGGTTCGATGGGCTGCTGCGTGCGTGCTGGCAACCAAGCAAAAACAAACAAACAATTGTTTTGAAAAACATTGAGAAATTTTTTTCCAAAGCCACTAAATAATCGCCAGGCCAGGCCCGTTTTTTTCTCAACCCACCTGAGTCGTTGTAATGCGCAATGTCAATGGTGACATCAACCATTTCGACAAATTTTTGGAAAGCAGTCTGCGAATCCTGTGACATGAAAAAAATCAGTGAAAAAACTTTTTTTATGTAAAATCAGCTGATATTGGATTGATACGGACCTCGAATTGAAACTGAACCTGCATCAGTCGTCGGTCTATCAACGAATTTTTTTTACCACCTAAAATCCATCACCAGCCCAAGCGAACTCTCAACCAAGCGCTATCACAATCAATCAGCAACTACCACAACAATGCAGCGACTCAACCAATCAATCAATCAACATGCCACAAAATTCAGATTCAAAACGAAGGAAAAACCTCACTCAACAAACCTGTACGGGTGTAGCGAGCAATGTCTCCACGGAAGTGGCCTGCGAACGCGACGGTGCCTGCAGCGCCACGTCATTCAGCAAGGACGCCAATCGCGGCAGCAGTGTGCACAGCTGGTACAGCTGATAGCAGTCGGTCAAGGTGGCGCGTTGGCGCACCTGCAACGATGCAACTGGCTGCTCCGAACGATGATGAACACCGATAAACAGCAACAACAACATTCGATTCTTCATTTATAATGCGCTGGTATTGCCATACAGAGCGTCTCGTGTGTCCAGTTTTATCGGTGGTTCGGTTTGGTGGAAACCCGGTCTCGCGGCAGGAAACCCTTTTCAGCACACAAAACAACCGACTAGCAAGAAGGTTCTGTCCGCATTTCGACCTGGCCAACAATCATACGTAATCGCATCACGTACAACATTTCGAACAGGTCCGCCTTCGGTTCGGTGTCGTCCCACCAACGAGCCAAACGGGCATATCCTATTCAGCAACCTCATACTAAACTAACCAAAAGATTAAAAAACCAAGAAAAAAAACCGACGAACCAATCGTTGCGCGATACGATGCAAGTCCGGCACACGAGACAGCACCGAGTCGGACAACTCCGTACGAGCGTCCGTTTGCTCCAGGAGACAGTCGACAACGTCGAGGCGTTGCTCTGACAGAACAACAAAACGCATTGGATTTGTCTGACCATGTACAGCCGAACTCCAAAAAATATCCAACTAGCTGATTGATTGGTTGATGCGGGCATTCTATGCATGAATCGCTGTGGAGGCGGAGTTTGGCCAAGCTCATGCATCACGTGACCACCAACCAACCAACCAATCAGCTAGTTGCATATGTTATTGAGTTTGACTGTAGCAAAACGACCTTGAATATATGAAGACTAAGACTAAGAGACGAGCTGGCCTTCTTGAGTGCCATGTCCGTGTGCACCACCAACCAACCGATCTTCGCGACATCCACCAACGGTTGGCGAAGCCACCGGTCAAGCTGTTTATGGCCGGCCGCTGTTTGACAACGGTCCAACAACGCGTACAGGGTGTTGTGCTGTGACTCGACTGAAAAAATCGCAATCTAATGTGAATGTTTTTTTCCGTGAATTCTACCAAAAAATCGACTGAATTGTTGAGCACAAGTTCTCTGCAGTTCGGCTTGATTCCACAACATTGCAGAAGAGGATGGCCTCAACTGGTGTACTGTTTTGATTTGAATATACTTTGAACTTATTCAGACAGAGTCTGTTGGCCTGGTCACAATTGACCAGTTGGAATAAAGTAAAAACAGTCGAACTCTAAATTATAGGAATTGATTGGTTAAAATAAATAAAGTTGGAATAAATACAGCTGATTGGTTGGGATTACGGTATGCATGCGTTCTGTGCAGAACCTGATGTGGGAGCGGAGTTTGGGTTTGCACAGAAAACATGCATACCGTAATGCCACCAATCAGCGGATTCCCTATAATTTAGAGTTCTCGACTGTAGCAACTGAAGGGATCTACTCACAATACTCGGTTGCGAATATCTCCAATGCCTCGAGTACACTGGCGTCCAGACGCATGTACAACTCCGAATGGAGGCAGTCGAGACGAAACCGATTGAAGTTTGTCTCGTCGTTTAGAAGCTTCAAATATGCGATTAGGGCGCCCAAACAGTTCATCGCTTGCGATTTGTCGGTTTCCGCTGCACAGAAGCTGATTGGTTGCATCTTAATCGGGCATACAGTATGCTGATTGGTTGGTTGTGTCGGCCGTGATAAGAACCAATCAGTGCACTGGAACTGAATTCAATGAGATCTCATGTGATACTGTGGCACTGCAAGTCAGCGTGCTTCAAACCTTGTTTCAATAACATTTCGCCGGCGCACTGATTGGCTGTAATAGACGGATGGTGCGAAAGGACAACCAATCATCAGCACGCACCGAATCCAATATGACAACAATCAGCCGAATGGCATTTGAAATTGATTGTACAGTTTTGTTTTCACACGCACCCAGATGTGCACTTGTGCTGGCTGATTTCAGATTCAGCAGTCGATTCAAATCTTGCAGCATGTCGGGCGCTTGAAACAATTCTGAAAAAAATCAAAAAGTCCATGATTTTGAAGATTTTTCAACAAAGTTAAGAGTCTTAACTAAAGACATTTTGAAACACTATCGAACCATATTTTGCATGCACTCAAAAATACGCAGCTGATCAGAGAACAACAAAATAAATCAACTTCGGAATGCCAGACAAAAGTAAAACCTAAAGGCTGGACTTGAATTTGGCCCACTGTAACGCAACGATAACTGTTTGAAATCGACAACATTCCGAGAGTCGAACAACATTCGAAAGCAGGAAACTGTAAAATGAAAGAAAAAGTAAAACCAAAAAACGGCAATCAGAACCAGCGCCGCTACAGACGTTTCTTCTGTCGATTAATGCTGACATTGCAGCGTTTCAAGGCTGCTTCGAGCGCACTCTGATGCTCGGACGTAGAGGCGGAGGCGGAGTCGACCGGCAGCAGACATTCGCGGGCGGCCAATTGCACCAGGGCGGTCTGTAGGGTAGGGAGAATAAAACACAATTAAAATCTTTTTTTTGTTTTTTTTTGGTTTCAAGAAATGATGAGAGATTCCGATGTAAGTTTTCCTTTTGATTTGAAGGTTTTCGTTGGTTTTTTTCAATGTCAATTCATTTATTTACACGTTTGCCAGCGGATTGAATGTATTATTTTGAGTTCGTTTGTAGCATGGATTCCAGATTTACCATTCAGAATATATGATACATGCAATGAAATATTGAAATAAAATGAAATAACACTGCACTGAAATATGAAATGGAAATTCGAAAACCTGCTCACAATAAAAAAAAACAAGCAATTCACCTGTAAATTCGACATTTGCGGGCTGTCTGTGAACTCGGCCACTTTCATCTCGAACAAATTCAAATCAACGGAAGCAAGTGCGATGCACTGAACAAAAAAAAATTTCATACTGACGTGCGTCAAAGGCATCCATGTCTCCCATGGACGGTGTAATATTCGATCACCCGAAAACGTGCCGTGCCGTGCCGTACATACAGTCTGACTCTATAACATATCCAATCAGCGGATTGCTTGGTGGTCAGGTAATGATGCATGGACTCTGTGCAAACTAATCTGCGCCTCAACAACAATTCATGCACAGAATGCATGCATCAACCAATCAGCTTGTTGGCTATGTTATAGAGTTAGTGTGTACGTCTGTATGCGCGGTTGTGCGCTCGAACACCCAAGACCTGAAGTGACGTGTCGTGGAACTGTGAACGGGCTTTTGTGATCTCCCTTTCTGAACAATCAGCGTGTGAAGTATCGAACGCAGAGACGCAAATCGCCAATAAATTAGAAAGCATCCTTTGAAAAATACAGCAGTTTCATTACGCTCACTCAACACCAAAGTTACAAAAAGAAACTTTCCAGTGATAAATGAACAAACAAACAAATTCATACCAGCGTCTTTGCGGCACCTTCCGACGCGGAAACGGTGACTGCCACCAAAACGCCGCTGTTAACGCCAGTGTCAGACGACGACAAAAGATGCTCAACTTCGTAGGTGTTGCCGGGTGAGGCCTGCAATGACAAGGGCAAGTATCAAAAAATCTGTATGGTACCACGGGAATAATATTAACAAATTTTGAAACACATCACTGTTTTATTAATAACTGGACATGTGCACATCACACATTGGGTTGGCATGGTAAAAATGCCGTTTTTTCGGAAGAAAAACGTGTTTAAAAAATTAATACCGTAAAGTCTTGCATATAAGGTCTCCTTATATAAATTTGAAAATCAAAATTTTCTGAAAAAAAGTGGAATTTCGTGTGACAACCTTATAAGTGGGAGGAGGTCTTATAAAGCGAACATTAGGAATTTCGGGCCTTATAAACGGGGTAGAATTGTGACCAAGTTAAAAATTTGAATTTTTTGGTTTCCCGCCGTGTGACACTCCGCCCACTTTTGGGTGGGGGTCTTATAAGTGGGAGGAACCTTATATGCAAGACTTTACGGTAATATTATCGTTTATTTTGATCCCGAGACTCAATGCGCGCGTAGAAAGGTAAACCGTTTCATGCATTACGCGGGAATTCAAAATTGGTAAAGTGATTCGAGTCCACTAAGTAGGGCCGCGTCACTAAGACCATTTTGAATTGCCACATAAAAATGGAAACTAGTTTCCTTTCTAACGTCTGCACACGCACTGAGTCACAGAACCTAAAAAATTTATAAAACACACTCTAGCGACGACATTCCAGTTGGAATCGGTGCACGCCACAATCTGCACCGAGTACTGCAAGCGTAGCAGCACATGCCTGACGACGCGAACCAGTTGATTTCGACCGAACGTCACGTATTTCACGGAGGAATCACCTGAAGAACGACAACGGAATCGGTAGGTTTTGACACAGGAACAAAATTCCTCCGGTGGGAACAAAATTTTCCTTGACAAAAAAATACTTTTTGTCGGTATTTTGTTCATCTCCAGACACACGCAGACGCAAAACAACGAAATGAATGCTCAGCAGTCGGATTTCAGAATAAAACCACACGAGCTAAGATGGACCAATCAATCAGCGCATCGAATACGAAATCGCCAACCAATCAGCTGTTGTCTTGTCACCACGGTACATTCCGGCGCTAAACTCCGTGGCAATCTTGCTGATTGGTTGACGGTTGCGCCACAACACTGCAGAATAAATGCTTGACTTGGATAAAATAAATGCATGGGTTGCCACTGCCCTCCGCCTGCAGAGGAGAGTGAGACTGCGATCCAACCTTTGGAACATGTTTGCAAATCCGTCTAGTGGGAACCGCAGATTTGACAACAAACAGAAGAGCATTTCACTTTAATGACACATGCAAAACCAACCGATCGTGGTCAATTTGACGAGCGAGTCACTTTTGAACAGATCCGAAGCGAGCAGTGAAGCGTCGCAGCCGTAAACGCAGTAATAATCCTGAGAGAAAATCTTTGAACAAATTGCGGAATTGGTTTTCTCGGTTTTTTGGCATCAGCAAACTGCAAAAAAAGGGAAACATCTTTCATTTCATTTTTTATTTGAAGTACGCCCCCACCGATTGCGGAAACATTGAAATAATTGAAAACATGACGTTCACTAACGTTTCGATCGTAAATGATGACTTCTGTGGCAGATTTGGTCTGCAAAAACAAATGAAAAGCCAAATATCGTCACTTCGGTAGCGCAATGTCTATTCAAGAAACAAACTCTGACAAATCCCACTCAAAAAATCAAAAGTCTTGTGTGAAAATGAAGAAACCAAAATCTCAGCTTCCGATATGATATCACAATTCACACAGCACACGAACAAAGTCGCTACAGACATTCTTAGCCAAAAACCGAACAAAGAAAGCAAAGTCCACATCTTGGGAAAAAAAGGAACCTTCACTTCATGCGCCTGATTTTTTAAATTTGTTGCGGTGATTTTGGTTTCATCGTCGCATTTTTCAAATCATCATTTCGCTTTGTTTTTACCTTCAAAGCTCGCTCCACATGAACATACAGTTTGTTTGTCGTATCGGATGATGAAGCCATAATCGGTTGTTCTGTTTGTTGTGTTTTATTTTGGGGTTCGAGTTCGAACTTCGAAAAGGTGAAAATCCCGTTTTTTAACAAAAAAAAAATTCAACGCCGGAGGAAAATTTGAAGGTCGACAAAATAGGTGCATTCGAACCACGCAGACGCGCTGAATTCGAATTTTGCAGTGTCAGGGCTAAATTAAGTCATCAACTTTGAAAAAATTTCTTTCAAGAAAATCATCTCTGTGACCTCAATTTGGACGTATACCTTTTGCAAGTCGTGCAAGAGTACCATATGCGCGAATTGATCACGCTGCCGTGCAAACCCGCCAGAGATGGAATTGCACAAACAAGGCAATCAACAACACGAACACTTTAACGAACAATCAAACAACAACAGTGATCAAATAAATATTCAACGAATCACAAGAATGAACAACAACCAATCAGAACGCTATCGACAGCCAATCAGAACGCTATCGCCGACCAATCAGCGACGAGAATTCTCAGTGATGAAGACCACGAGTCTAAATGGATACGCGTTGATTTATTGAAGTGGACTACGCGTCCGCAACGCAAATCCAATGATTGGCCAATATAATTTGTTCAAATTTAACCAATCAGTAAGCAATTACTGTTTTATAATATTAGCTTAGCATTTACGTGTTATTTTTCTGAGTAGTTTAGCGTTTCAAATTCAATTTCAGAAAACCTCAATTTTATCATTTGAAATCCAACCAATCACCGTCAAGCAACATATCAATTTATGCGCCTTGAAATGCTCTATCTGAATCAATCAATATTTTGTTGATTCATAAGATATTCCAGTAGACTTTTTTTATCGATTTCTAAATTTACGTGTTGTTGTTGTACTGTTATGTGTTTTCACACGTGTTGTTGTTGCGGGCCTGACATTTTTTTAGCGTGAAGGATACACAGAATGCGGCAACATCGCGCTAACCAGGTAATGTTCAGTCCAGAGAAAAAACATTTCTCGTTTAATTCGGGAGCAACCACCACACTGTAATTCGTGGGTCGGATAAAGCTCTTCTTTTGTCTCATTTCCCTAAATGCCTCTAAAACATTGATGTTTGATTGTTCGGTCGTCACCAAAAGTGACGGTTTTTGAATGAAACGACCCAATTGCAGCCCCCACCCACTTGTTCCCTCATAAACTGGTGCGACGACGACGGCAGACATTTTCGCTTTTTCGACAAAACAAAAGCACACCAATACATAAATTAAAACAAAAACGGGTGTGCGCGCGTGCTGCAAAATAAACGCCAAAATGCCGAACTCGTTTTGCATTCCGCATCACGGTGCACAACTGAACATTCGAAACGAGCACTTTATTTTCAAAAATGAACATTGTTTTTAAAGAACTCCATTGTTGAAAAGTCACAGAAAGCCATCACCAAATGATCGCCACATTTACGCTTAATGACCGTCTTATCTTTCATTTATCTCGTCTGTGGAGTTTTTTTCTTGTTTGCTGCTAAAAGCATGTCCAAGCAAAATGTTTAAAAGCAGACTACTAAACTATCGCAATCTTTTTTTTTTAACTGTTGGCATTCAGAATGGGGAATATGCTTATTTCGGTTATTTTATTGTCGTTCCTTCTGCCAATTGTGCCAGTGTTTTCTTTGTTCGGCCGATACATTGGCAACAAAAAACATCAGCGTTCTCAAGGGAAAATTGATAATTTTCTTTAATTTGTCACATAACCCTTTATCTACCACTAAAACCCTTTCTTGTTGTTGTTTTTTATTATCGAGTTTAGGCACAAGGGCAAGTTAAGACATGTTTCGGCAAGTGTCCACAGCCAGCATAACTGAACCGCAAATGTTCGTGAATCCACACACTCACTGTTTTTTTGCAACAACGACACTAAGTGAGCTGTCCTTATTTCTTCTTTCTCATTTTTAGAGCCTGAATAAACTTTTATACTAAATGAAGTGCTCTGTGAAATGGAATGCAAAAAGAAATAAACAAAGTAAAAACAGTACTCTCAGGCAATACGAGTGGAGAATGGAGATTGCTATCAATGAAGCAAAACGGACCGTTTGCACATATGCCCCGAAGACTGTTTGAACCGTTTTAGCATATGCAATTTCAGTATTCAACAACAACAACTATGCACACGATGCTTGAAATATCCGCTTCTTATGTTTAACTGGTTTGGTCGGAACAGTTTGTATGATGAGAAGTTCCATGACGTTTTTCATAACATTCGAAATAATACCAGCAATCAAAATTATAGCAGTCAGAATCTGGTTCATTTGCTTTTCAGTTTTTGTGAAATTGAACCGCTTAAAGCATCACACAGCAAATGGTATTTTTCTTTTGTTGACACAATAAAAACTGAGCAGGCTTCCAAAAATATGATTTTATTTTACACTTTTTCGCATATTAGGTGGGTCTAACTACCCACGACCCACCAAGGCACAACAACTGAAAGAATAATAATGGTAAATAACATGCTTGAAATTCTCTGTGATTTTCAGATTTCAGATTCTGAAAATGGTCAGAAATGAATTTGGTATACCGGTAGGCCGTATTTGAATGTACATTCTACTGTTTGTTCAATTGTTATATTTAATCAGTTTTACATTTGTTGAAATTATTATGAATTTGGTAAAAACGCCCCGAATTTTCTAAAAAAGCAAACGGTTAAAAGCAAGCCCCTGTTAACTTTACCGTGCTTGAAAAATATCATGTCTCTGAACGAATTTTCAGTTTAAAAACTGTATATAGCACAAAAAAGGCTTCCCAAAAAGCTAAATTTCGGAAACCAACCAATACAAGTAAGCTAGCCTGTTCTATCACCAATTTCTCATTTTTCTCATTTATCATTATCACCAGCAAATTCTCCCGGTCACCAATTTATCATCAATCGATCACCAATCACCTGCAATATTAGCACAACACACACTTTTCAAGTTTTCAACTCCTCATCATATTGGTACCTTAAACTAAAGCCAGCTATTCTTTGACTGAAAAGTTTTGCTATTGCGTTTTTTCAAGTGCACAAACCTTTTTTCCAAATTTCTCTGAGTTCTAGTCCATATAGGTAACGTATTGCTCCCATTCAATCAAAATCAGCGGCTGAAATAAAAATAGGAAGTTTTCAATTCAGACGTTTTCCCGCTTCAAACGATGGAAAGATGAGGATTGATCGTTTGTTTCACATCTCTGCGGCTAATAAAGTGTGAGAGCGATTTTTCGTTCATACAGAGTGTGAACGAAAGTCCTTGTCTGAAGCGCGTGCACTTTATATTTTGACAAGACGGGCGATTTTTCTGGATTTTTTTACAAATATGAGACACACGTTTAACACGCACACTCTGACTTACCGGGGCGCTGTCTGTATGTGTGTATGCCAGTGAGTTTGTTTATTGTTGGGCAGAAAGTAGCAAGCGTTTCAAACAATGAATGGCCTGTTTGTCTACAGCGCGCGGTGCAATAGCTGAATAACTGTTTCATTTTTTTGACTCACCCTGCGTGGCTGAAAAGCCAAGCGCCCACTCAAATCCGTGTGTGCGTCTGTTGCACCTAATGCGCACAATTTTGTAACCTGAAAGTTTTTGAAAACAGTGCGAAAACAAGTGTTGCCCTCCTGTGTCAGAAACTCTTGCTTAGCCACTTATCTTTGAAGTGTGTGGAAAAATGACGTAAAGGATTTTCTGTGGTTGGCACACTATTATTGCTATGTGTATCAGAGCATTGGCGATTGTCACCTTTTCGGAAAGCATCAGGCTCCCAAATCCAATTTCAAATTATGACGTTGTGCCACCACCAGCACAGTTTTATGTCGGCAATTTGTCATACATCAGAAACAAGGTGTTGTATAGTTTTTTTACTACTTCATCATCTGTTTCACAGCGCTCATAGGTAAACACACGTCAAAAGTTTTCAAAAATCTAATAAAAATCCACAATTTTAAGACTCAACGATGATGGTGTCGTAGTAATTCATCATAATTTCAAAACGAAATAATAAAAATATACACGCACTGAATTCCAAGAATGCGTCTGAGACAACAGCCACAAAATTTAGGGGGTCAACCGACGACGACGACGACAGCAAACGCGAGCGAGGACATTGCAAGCTTGGTACACTATGTGCTCAAGTGAGCGTCATTTTTTGCTATTATTTTATTCATTTTTTACTTATTATAGTTTTTCTCAATTCATTTTTTGCCGAGCATGTTAAAAAAAGTCTGGAAAAACTTTTAAATCTTGATTTTATTTTTATTTTACTCTCGTTGGACGCTGATTTCCTCATTGATGTTGTTGGCTTTGGGTTTCAATACAGCGAGGATGGATTGGTCAGCCTCGTGGCCTTGGTGGTAGCGTGTTGGACAACTGTGTGTGCGTTCGAGGGATCGAGTCCCGCCGAGGGGTGTATTATAGGTACTTAATGATAGAGAAAACTTGACGGCGTTCTCTGCACGCTTTTCTTGGCTAGCCCTGGCTATGGTTCCGATGTTGGCGCTTCCTCGAAGTGGAACCGGCGACCTCGGTCGCAAACGCCAACGACACGGCTTCGCCCATCCGTGCTGCTCCACGGCAACAAACAACAACAACAACAGCCCTGGCTATAAAATGCCTAAACTCACTGTTCGTTCGTTTACAGTACAGTGTACATAACATGTTTCATGAGGGTTTTTTATGTATTTGTGGTCATTTCAAACTTCAGAAATTTTCATTTTCCCGTTCCTGATACTTCTAATGCAGCTAATTATCTGAATCAGTAGCGTTTTATTATTATTTTTCAATAACAGCAGTAAAAATTTCTCAGTTGGATTGCCATATGGTTCTTGTTTATTTTTGGACAACACAACCAACTAAAAAAAAAGAAAAAACGCCAATAAAAAACTGAACTCAGCTGAAGAAGAGCTGGACGCTCAGAAAAAACTTCCGTAGCGCGCACCAAAATTTACGACTTCCTATCCGAAGTTACGCACACAATAAATCTGTATGAACGAAAATATACATGAATAGCACCAATCAGCAAGTGATAACACGAAATGCCACGTTTTTATTCAAGTTTACCGGAACAGCTGCGATGTAAAGCGTCTTTCATCCTGTTCCATCAGTTTCAGATCGTGTACGGTATGGCCGGTTAAACATGGCAGCTTTTTTCAGGGTGCAAGGAGCGCGCGAATTTTGAATGAAAGATGAACGACGTTCAGAAACTGAATTGTGAGCCAAATTTGACGCGTTGTTTTAAACTAATGGATTATCCGCGCTATTCTGTTCATTCTTTATCCCTTGTACACATGATTGGGAATTACGTTGGCTTTTTATGAAAAAGACAACTCCTAGTCTGCGGCTGATCCCGCCTTGATGGACTGCCTCATTTATTCGGCCATACTGTACCCACCCAGAAAAGCATCCCACGTCTGCAGAAAAGAACTTTCTTATCCGGAATTCCAAAAAAATCACGACAATTTTTGGCTGTCAGAATGAACGTGTTTTTTCTCTTTCTTTGCATAGAAAATATCCGGAACAGCATATTTGTTTTGGCTCTTTTCCACACAGTTTTAGCTGTTTTTGCCTTTTTAATGAAAAGACATCCGATTAGTGTTTTTTTTTCTACTCAGCAGTTCAGTGCCGAACAATATCATGAAATGGTTCCAGTATAAAACATGAATACGTGTGGTTTTTATGTTAGCCGATCATCAAACAAAACATTTTCGATTGAAAAAAAGCACGGCCAAAGCAACGTTTTTGCAAATTGGACCGTTTGTTTGTTGTTCGGGACTAAACAATTGCGCGACGTAGATTTCCAAATCTGGTTTCAATCAGTCCAAAGCCACCAACCATAAACAAAGAATGCCGCCACATGTTGCCGGGCTTTTCGATTTATCACAGCGTTCAGAAGAAAAGTTGCTGCTGTTGCGATGATTGCTGTTTTATTTGGTTTTCTAGTCCGTCAAATGCGGAACTGTCATACTGTGCACATATGATCGGGTTATTTTGCCTGCGATTCAAATATTTTTAATTGTCCCAAGTTTTTTAGTGTGTGATTTTCACGTTGAAAACGGAAATTTCGGTAACAGTGGTAACGTTTATTGCTCAAAGAAACTTTCAACGTCGACACACATGCACAAAAGTCACAAAAGAAACTCGTAAAAAACAACACAACACACACATTGTGATTGTATCGTGACGGCTAATTTACGGTTTGTTTTCATTGAATGCAAGTTTATACGCCAGAAAAACGCGCCATTGTATGCACGCTGTAGAGGAAAACAGCAAAACCCTATTTCCTCTTGTAGGCTGAAATTTCATCTCATCCCAAATTGCACAGCCAACAGAAACCCGGAACTCTGGGAAGTTTAGCGCAAAAACGAATCAGAAGCGTAAAATTATCAATATATTGCGCATAGAAACGTTAGTTTGTCTTGCCTTCATGTTGAAAATGCCGTTTGGAACGCTACGATTGCGCCGGTAGCGGCCAAGCAGAGCGCTAGCATGTTTGCTGATTTTGTTCAAAATTCACCAAGTAATTTGCGAGCTGTTCAAATATTATCAATTTTTTAGGTTCTGCGACTCAATGCGTGTGCTCACGTAGAAACGAAACTATTTTCAATCGGTTTGCAGCCATTCAAAGTCGCCTAACTGACTCGGCTCTATTTAAGGGACTCGGATCACTTTGCCAATTTTGAATTCCCGCGTCATGCATGAAACTGTTTACCTATCTATGCGCGCATTGAGTTTCGGGACCAAAATGAAAAAAAATAATTCAAGCTGATTCGCAATAAAAAGTGTCCGAACATGTGTCCGAAGTCCTGTCCGCCTGGTGGGACAGCAGGGGTCCAGGCTAGAGATGTCAAGAAAAAAAAATTTTCTATTTTTTTCTTAAAAAAAAAATTTTAAATTTTTTTTAAATGAAAGTTGTTCAGAATTTTTCAGGGAGTCCGAATATCACCATCTGAGGAGCCACCGACTTACCATATGACCCCCACTCATATGGGAGGAGGGTGAAAATTTCAGACTTGGTTTCGGCGACCCCATTTTCCCACCGACGACATCACGTCTCGTGTTTTGCCTCTCAATTCACCTGAAATAACACGGAAACAAGTTCAACAACAAACCGGTGTGATCATGCTGACGACACGAGGCGAAACAGCAACGAGCAACCAACGAAGTTACGCTTGCAGTGGCAGACAGTGCAATTTCGACCTTTCGAGATCCTAAAAAACGATGCGTAAATGTGAGTTCTCTGCTTCTATCTCACCTTAGCGGCATCGGAATTTGTTGAACTAGCCTTTGCGACGCTCAAGTACTTCAATGCGCGAGTCGATCATCACTCACCAAGGCTAAAAACAGTCGATAAATCAATCCAGAATACCACCTGCAGCGTTGAAGACTAAGTGACAAGGTAAAGTCAAAGAAAATTTTTGTTGAACTTTCGAAAAATTATGCTAAAAACGGCATTTTCAGGGCACATTAAAGAAAAAATTTCAAAAATTTTTAATAAAAAAAATAAAAAAAGCTCATTTTTTTTACTTTTTTAAAAAAAAATTAAAAAAAAAATTTTTTTTTGACCCTTACATCTCTAGTCCAGGCGCATAGGACGCCGGACACCGGTTCTGCCACCCTGGCTTTCAACCTGTTGGATGAATAACGTGCTTCGAGCTCCGCTGATTGGAATCCCGTCCCAGCCAATCAGCGTTGTGCATTTGAGTTTCGGAAAAAAACTGCAATCGTTAAGGACATTGTTTTCGCTTCAGTTGTATAATGTCTGAAAATCGTTTTCAGCTTGCCTCCCCATGTTGGAGCCTGCGCAATACATTGATCTGCTCACAATAACAAACACTTTCACCGCCTTCGCGCGCGCAAAACTTCCGCGCGACGGAAAAACAGGGAAAACTTCGTTTTCGGCATGCTCACGCTGGACATGTATGTACGACCGTAGATGCATAACGAATTTATAAACGATATATTCGAAATTGTGCTCATATGACGTAAAATGTACACGTACAAACACAATCATACTGCCGGTGTAGATGTAAACGGTTTGAGCGATTTCCCCTATCGCCTTGTTACACCCAGGCGATGATCTAACTGGCTGATTGATTGGTATCAGGTCAATCATCTTGCCAGATTTGAAACTTTTGGAAAACTTTTCAAGAGCTTCTCCTTCATATGTTGATTGGTCCAATCAGCATGATGCCAGCCATTCAGTGAAGTCAGAGACTGAAAGAATAACCTGTGAACTAAAAGTTTACCCCATAGCCTTCTGCATTCAATCCCCTGATCTGTCTGTTTTACCCGCGGAATAATATCATGTTGTTGAAACGGAACCGCGACGAAAGAAAACTGGTTTTCTCTGACGCAATTTTGCGCGGGCGGCAAAAAGAAAAGACACGTGTACCGCACAAAGTTGTGCGCCCGGTCTGTGGCACACGGACACATAAATGAGCAGCTTATTATTTATTTCTCGAAAACATTGGCGCTGAATGCGAGCAGGCGAAGCTGAAAATTGGCCCCACATGGTGAAAACCCAAGAAGTTGCAACATGCTAGATGACAGATCGGTCCTCCAGTTTGTTCATGTTTTTTTCAAAGTACAAGTATGTAAAGTGAATCACAGCCTAAATTTCATTAAAGACCAGCTGGTATTGTGTTCGTGCAAGCTTGATTTGGAATTGTCACTGTTGGAATTCATGTTGGAGTTCCCGTTTATATTTGCTTTTTTCGAGAAATTTGCAGAGTTTTCGAAAAAAACGAAATAAACTGTATTGTATTGTGTTTCTAGCTGATGTTGCACAAGTAAAGTTAGGTCCACAAATTACAAACTTTTTTTTTCTAGTCTGTCTGGATTTAGACCTCAGATGTTATCTGTAACAACCTCTATAGAATTCAATCATTTTGTCACATAAAAAGGCAATTCATTAACATACCGATATTGGCAATTGGACTCTCCACATTTTCGTTTGAACAAGTGATACCTATCCAATTATAAGAAACATTCCCTCCTGGAAACAATTGAACCGTGAATGCCGTTTGCTTTGGCGACCTTTTTCAAAAGCAATATATCGCAAAAGTGCGTTTTTAATTTCTCTTGAGAAATATAGCTAAGATGTTGTTCATGGGATCCCCAAATGGTTTTATTAATTAATTTATTTAATTTTTGATCAGGTTAGGTATACCGTATTACCTCTATTAAACCCCCCCAAAATTAAACCCCCCCCCCAAAAAAATAAACCCCCACCCCCTCGACAAGTTTCCAAATAATCCCCCCCCAAAAATAATCCCCCATGGGGGATTATTGAAACCTGTTTAAAACACATACCCAGCGAATTCAGTGGCTGGT
>JASANC010004546.1:0-21265 GCA_030248135.1 Theristus sp. LFF4_11
ACTTTCATCAGCGAGTAACGCATCCAATTCCACCGTTCATTTAATGTGCAAGTTTCTGACAAACCATTTTGTGAGAACGTCTCATCCTCATGCGCAGTGGTTTGCTTGTCTCGCGTCACTTTCAGCTCAATCGGTAGTCCATGGCAGTCCCAACCAGGCCGCAAGCAAACCCGGTGTCCAGTGAGCACCTTGTGCCGCACAACGAAGTCCTTCAGGATGCGGTTCACGGCGTGCCCGATGTGCGCTGGGCCATTCGCGTATGGTGGACCATCGAGAATGCGAAAGCTGCACAGGTTTTCTGGTGCACATTCAACAGACCACTGGCTCACCGGGACAGAGTGGGAGGCGACCGGGCCGAGGGGGTGCAGACTTAAATAGGGATTTTTGAACACAGCCGAATTTTGGTTATTTTCTAAAGAGAAGCAACTAAGAGCAACTGATCATTCAATTACACGTCAAACATTGTCCTGTTTTACTGTTAAAAATGCAATTTTCCCTGAATGAAATTTCAATAAAACACGATTTGCGCCCTTATAGTTCACACCCGATAGCCCTGAAAGTAGTCGACCTGACCTCCAGCTCGAAGACTCTTCGAACGAACCAAACTTTTTTATTACCTAAAAAAATATTAAAAACAAATCCGGAGTTTCTTTTTTTCCCCTAACCCTTGGTAAACCACGTCGTTCCTTAGCTGATTTCAGGTTTCTTGGATTGGGCCAACCTGTTTTCCTGAGAACCATGGACGAGTGTGAGAACCCTACCCACGGGACGCCCAACATTTTTCACTGAAACGACTATGCTATTTGGTGGCCCCCGTGGGGTAATACAGTTTGATCAGACCAGGAGCAAACAGTGTGATATCAGTTTGATACTGATCAGACCAACACAAAACCGCATAGAAACCGGAAGCGCACGTTGGCAGTTGCTGTCTCTCGTTGGCGTGCATTTGCCAGTGGTAGTGATCAGCAGCCGACTGCAGCAACGCCGCGTCGAGCTCAGCCCGTTGCGCCGCAGACGTTCTGTTTGGAAACGTGGATTTCGGCAGCAGAATGGTGTGCGAATACGAACTGCTCGCTTTGGCGTCCGCCTGTGTGCTGCACAATCGCACTCGCACCACATTACGGCGGTCAAATAACCTTGTGGCACCGCAATGACGCATCACACACCAGCCTGATTTCTCTGAGCTCTTGGAATTTTTCAAAAAGTTGCTCTCCACAGTATTTGCACATTCGAAAGATAGGAGTAGCGACAAATTGTCGTGTGCGAGCAATACAAGAATCGTCCGAGTTTTATCGCGAAACATGAAGCCAGACCCAGCCAAGTAGTTTCACTGGTTTTATCATTTCCCAATTTGCTAAATGTGAACAACACGGAAAACAATTCCAAACAACAACAAAATGCACCGATCCAAGCAGCAATGCCACAAATGAGCAATCACGTGCCTACTCGGCCTCCTCCTTCTCCAGTTGCCGCAGTCGCCGTTCCACCTTCTCGGAGAGTTTCACATTTCGCGGCGCTGCCGTGCGATTGCCGAACACGAGCTGCATTTTCGAGACGTTCGCCTGTTCCTCAGCAGTCATCAGTCGGCCTTCCTCCTTGTTCCAGAAGATCATGGTGCACAGAGTGAAACCGAGCAACGACCACGCGGCGAAATAGTACACGAAGTTGAGCAGCGCGCTGCGACGCACCGTGCGCAACACGTCCGCCGTCGCCGTCAGCCGTGTGCGCCGCGTCGTCGCACGGAGAAACTCGCGCAGGCGGCGGCGAACGCCCCAGATCATGTTCAGCAGGCACGAAAGGAACTCAACACCGGCTTTCAACTGGTTTTGAATAGGCTAACAATAAGTTCACGGAAAAGTGTTGAATCTTCACAGCATCCGTTGAAAACAAACAGCTCAATTGATTGGTTTCGCTTTCTGTGTTGGCAACAGGCCGAATCGTTTTTTGATCAAAATGCGGTAGCGAGAGTACTTGTCCTCGGGCGAAAATCGAGCTGAAATCAAGGAAAACATAATACCAACACTTTTTATTCTCAAAATCAGATTTCCCGCATGTCAAACTGTCCGAATGGTGGCCGAGCCGCATGCAACATCAATGCTTGCAAGTTGCACAACACTAGTTCTTATGAATGGTCCAACGCAAAACCGATGCTAATGCCCAACGCGCAAACTAAAGGCACCAACAAACGACAAAAGACACGAATCGTTGCTGAACACTGCACAACTGTGGTCTGCTTTTCAGAAATCCTAGGAAATGATGTCTACAACATTCACATTGACGCACCTGGATGAGCGGAAAACGTTGGACGACCGTCATCAGTAGTTTTCTGAGAAAAGAAAAATACTGGCATGAAACTAAAGAAAAAATGGTGCTGCGGAACAGCCAAAACGCAAAAACAAAGCAAATGCACAGCAACACACAGCTTCTCACTTTTAGCGTGTACACGCGTTTTCCGCTTTCGTCAAGGTAATATCGCAAGTACATTGCCGTTTCTGTAGACTACGTAGGCCAAAATGACGCCGAGCGCTAACGCGCCTAGCCGTGTGCACACTGCACACCCGCACCACAACAAACGACCGACGACAAATGCCACAGCCAGCAACCTTGAAGCGATTTGTTTTGTTGACTGCGCAACTGGAAGCAGTAGCGAAAGTGCGGGGGGGGGGTGGGGGGGGGGTTCCACGGGCCACCACCCCCCTCACACAGCCGAAAATCCTGCCCGTGCACGGGCAGTTACCCACCCCCCCCCCCCCCCTTTACTTAGACACACGGACACGGGTACTAGACCCCCCCACCCCCTCCGCAAGAAAACACGGGATCGCACCCCCCCTCACGCAGTACCGTGGGCCCAAAACAATTTTCGAAGGGGGGGGGTATGGTGCCGTGGGTGGGGGGGGGGGGTGGTGCCGACCAAAAAGTGAGGGGGGGTCCAACCTATGGTAACGTGGGACCCCGGCCATGGGGGTCCCATGGGGGGCTGGGGGTGCATTTTTTCAAAATTTCCTGTGGGGGGGAAGGAAAAACGCTAAATTTTGCTGCAAAATCGTTGAAATTACAATGAAGATGGTCAAGTTATTATATAATCAGCTTATATTATGGAATAGATAGATAGCTGGAAAATTTTGGGGGGGGGGCCGCGGGGGGGGCCATGTGACTTTGGGGGGGCCGGTCAAATTTTTAAATTTGATAGATAGATAGCTAAAACAATAAAAATCTATAAAAACAGCAAAATAATGCTAAAAATACACTAAAAATCAAGTATAAGCGCGTATTTTACCTAAA
The DNA here is from genome assembly GCA_030248135.1 of Theristus sp. LFF4_11. Lineage (NCBI taxonomy): Eukaryota > Metazoa > Nematoda > Chromadorea > Monhysterida > Xyalidae > Theristus > Theristus sp. LFF4_11. Next base: position 3,283 of record JASANC010004546.1, read on the forward strand.
ATTAGCGAAATTTTCAAGAATTACGAGCAAAAATGGTCAATTTTGCTCAAAAATTGACTCATTTCATGTCCTCGAAGACAAAAATTTTCAGATAGATAGCTGGCTGAGAAATTTTTTCAGATAGATAATAGCTGAGCCGAAAAAACCTGTTTGATAGAGATAGATTCGAAATTTTTTTGGGGGGGGCCGCCCCCCCCCAGCCCCCCCCCCCCCCTAGAACAACTATGGTGACGACACCCCCCCCCTCGAAAATTTGCTTTCGCCTTCGGTACTGCCTGACACCCCCCTCTAAAATTTGGCAAACACCCCCCCCTCACTCAAGGTCCCGCTTTCGCTACTGATCAGAATTGATCGAATTTCAAGCCGGTATGTGTATTTTCACTAGGCTGGGGACTTAGTGACGTTTTGGGGGTCAAAACACTAGAAGAGGCATGGTAACGGTTTGGAAAAGGGGTAATTAAGGTCACCAAAATAAAATCTCCAAAGTTCCGCCATACGGGAGTCATTCCGGAGGCGCTTGCATATCATATGTGGTTCTTCGAACTCCCTGATTGATTTAGCACAACTTTGATTTTTGAAATTTAGAAAAAAAAATTTTCAACCCTGATACAGTCAAGAAAATTCGTTAAAAACAGCAATTGACGACGCGAGACTCGAGAGTGACGGTGACTGACATCACGATCACATCACACCATCACCGACCGATACGACTATGGTGAGTTGAGTTATGAGTTTAGCATTTATTTTCTTTATCAACTTTTTGAACAGTCGCGTCTGTAGCGCAGGTGTAGGACTTCTGTCTACCGTACTATAACTGAAAAGTTCGAACCCCGCTCCCGCTGTGGATAAGACACATGATGGAGAAACTAAAGTGACCAATAACATCTAATGGTCTGCTCCCTCTCCCTCCAGCCAGAGCCTAGGGTAAATTGGGTTCGGGCCAGAATTGCCCGTTTCCGGCGGAGTTTGGTACCTAATGGTTTCCGGAACCGGTGCGCGAACAATTAAAAAAAGTGTTTGAAATCTTGGAATAGCGTTTTCAATTTGTGTTTATTTCTGATAAAGGTGTTTTGCTTTCTTGAAGTGGCACTCAGCGCACAACGTGTTCTTGTTGTTTTCAGCCTCAGAACGAACACATCGAGTTGCATCGTAAACGACACGGTCGCCGTTTCGACCATGAAGAAAGACTGTGAGCTTCACTTTGCTTAAACTCATTCTCAAATGTTCATGTGTAAAGATCAACTTGTGACAGTCACAGCGACAGTTCTCTTCTCAACCATTAAGAAAGATCAATGCTTATTTTGACAGACGAAAACGTGAAGGGAGACAGGCGCACAAGCTGGCTGCCGTTGCCAAGAAACTACGAGGCATCAAGGCGAAATTGTACAATAAACAACGATTTTCCGAAAAAGTTCAAATGCGCAAACTGTAAGTAACGCTTGGTATGCATATATTTTTCATCTTGAGCTACAGTCGAACTCTATAGTCAATCAGCTGATTGGTTGGTGGTGATCACGTAATTCATGCTTTCTGTGAAGGACAAACAGCAATGCTTGCACGGAAAGCATGCACCAACCAAACAGCTCATTGTCTGTAATTTGCAGTTCGACTGTATTCTGTTATTGGTTATTTGTCAGACTAATATTACTTTTTTGGCGTTGCTAGTTTACTGCAGCAGCCGTTGCTGCATTTGTGTTCAATTTGATTTGTCTCCGCATTTCAGCATCAAAAGTCACGAGGAAAAGGAGCAGACAAGCAGTAAGAAAACGGAAGATCCGAGCAAAGCGATGCCCGCTTATCTGCTTGATCGGGAACAGCAGACACGCGGCAAAATACTGTCCAACATGATCAAACAAAAAAGAAAGGAGAAAGCGGTCCGTCTCACGGTCGCAATCATATTGCGTCGAGCTTTGTTGCAAATTCTGGAAAATTGAAATTATTTTAGGGTAAATGGGAAGTGCCCATACCGAAAGTGAAGGCTGTCAGCGAGGCAGAAGCGTTCAAAGTGATCAAGACTGGCAAAACTAAACGTCAGTGTTTTTTTTCTCAAAGAAGAAACCCTGTAAAATCATTGTTCTGTGATGCTTCAGGCAAAGCTTGGAAACGCATGGTGACGAAAGTGTGCTATGTTGGAGAAGGCTTCACTCGGAAGCCACCAAAGTATGAGCGATTCATCAGGCCGATGGTAAGCCCAAAAAGCACCAACGATTTTTTCTGTCGGTGAAAATCTGGTGGTGGTTTCGTGTGTTTCCAATGTTCATTAACAAATGTGCAGGCTCTGCGCTTCAAGAAAGCGCACGTGACGCATCCGGAGCTACAGACAACATTCCAGTTGCCTTTGATTGGTGTCAAAAAGAACCCGACGTCAGCGACGTACACCAATCTAGGCATCATCACGAAAGGCACCATCATTGAAGTGAACATCAGTGAACTTGGACTAGTGACTCAAAGCGGCAAAGTTGTTTGGGGCAAGTATGCGCAAGTCACCAATCACCCTGAGAACGACGGATGCATCAATGCCGTTCTGCTAGTCTAACGTTGATCTGATCAGCCGATTTGCATCTCCGAAAGTCATTTGTTACATCGGACCGACCTTTGTTTATGCAAAAATGTATCCCGAACCCCCGATGTTTATTGTTGAATGTTGATTCATTGTTAATGTTCATTGTTAAGTTTTATTTGATTGGATATTTTCATAGTTTTGTTTAGTGGAAAACAATAAACCAATGTATGATGCTGAAATGCATTGAAATATTGAAGTCAGCAGTCACCTTTTGCACCTGAAGTTGGTAACTGCGTCAACTTCAGTTTGTTTGTTGATTCAGCATTGCAGTGCGCAAGAACATTGAATGGAAAGCGAAAACCTCGTGTAAACCTGTTTTTAGTTCAGTTTAATGTTAAAAGTCACGATCAATGTTTGAAACGGAACCGAGTTTTTCTCCGCAAACCGAACAATGTCTTGATTTGAGATGACTGTCAACAATAGCGAGCAAAACCGGTTTCGTCAACCGACATCCATCACATCCGTTAGCCGAGACTCAACAATGAAAAACAGCGTTAGTTGCAGTCTCGCACTTTGTCCGACTGTGTTGCTTTAGCGTGTTTTGCGATGCGAACGATCGTGACGTTTGTGCTTTGCTTCGTTGCAGTCGGCCTTGCTGGCCCAGGACCAGGAGGCCCACCCCCACATGGCGGTCGTTTCATGGAAATCATAAAATTGGGTTGGTGACATCACGAATTGCAACTTTGCTGGGTGATGAAAAGCTGTTGAATAGTTGACTTCGTGCGTGCAGGCTTGCAGCAGTACTGTCCTGCATGGGACAGCTGGCAGCAGGTGCAATGCTGGTGGCCAGACATTGCTTATGAGCAGTTGCCAGCCGCCTGTCGCTACGTGCCCGGGGTGGCCGATCTGCCACAATGGTTCCAAGACGTTCGTTCTCGTCATGCAGTTGAATCGAACTTTTACATTTCAGTTGTTGTAAATTTTTTTTCAGTACGCACACGCCAAGGTGCGTCGAGAATTTTACAACGGACTGCAGAGTGAACACCAGAGCCGTGGTGCCCCACCGCGTTGCGGCTACTGCAGTCGCACGTATCAGTGTCGTGTGCGACGGCGACCCGCAAATGGACAAACCATGCCGCCCTGGTGCAGGTACGCACGCCACAACAAAGCCATATGTAAAATGAAGGCAGAATTTGCATGGCCAGCAGCAAACCTGTGCGACGGCGGCATGGCGGGACATGGTGAATCTGCCGCCATATGGTGCGCCCCGCATTAGGGAAATTTGCGCAATGTGGTGGTATTTAGCGCATAGCGGCAGATTAGCCATTTCGCCGTATGGAGGCAGGTTCACCAAATTGAAGCAGATTCACCACAGCCGCAGTTGTCAGCTGTTGTCAATTTCTGACTATTTTTAGCGAACAAGAAACAAACTCGGTGATCGACAGTCGTTGCCCCGGCCAGCAGCCGTGCGAGATGACACCGGTCGAGGGCAAATGTCCCATGCCAACGTTCACAATGACCGAAGACTTTGCAAATGCTATCATGGTGAGTTTTAAGAGATTGTCACAATAATTCTTGCCGAGCTACAAAAGCACAATAGTCACCGAAGTTTTTTGATTCACTTAGAAAGGCGACTTTGGTGGTAAGAAAACACGACCGGGCGGCCGTGGGATGATGGACCCTTCTGAAATGTATGGCCCACCAGATCCAGACATGATTCTGCGCAAGGTGTTTGGAAAGTACGTTCAATTTGTTTGTTTTTCACAGTCTGACTTTACAAAACAGATTTGTTTGCGTATGCACACAATGCGTATGCTACATTTGTATGTATTTGAGCAAATCTGTGCAACATGAATCTGGCACACTGATTAGCTGCATCGGAGCTGGTGGTAGGACCAGCCAGTGAGTGCAATGAAAAACAGCCAATCTGCAAATTGCACATAATTTTCAGTTCTACTACTTTCAGGAAAGACGAGATGAAAGCGGGAGTGATGGTTGCATTCACCTTGTACAACGGCACCAACTGCGTACTGTAAGTCGCTGTCATTGTTCGAAATAAAGACAATCAACCAACCAACGCTGAACGCAAGTTTCAGAGCAAACAACGACCGGTGTCTGTGTTGCTGTGGTCCGTATGTGCCTGACGTCAATTCTGGCCAATGTCGTGACATCACTGGAATCTTCCCAAATTTGCAGCAATTGCTGGGCCGACGACCCCCACCCCCACCAGGATTCGGCCCTCCACCACCTCCTCCTCCCGGTGCCCCCCTTAAACCACCAGGGCCACCGTTCGACTTCTACGGACCGGAATCGCCGTTTCGTCGCGATGGATAGTTTTGGACCTTTTGGAGACAACTTTGTGTAGTTGATTACTAGTCACTCATGAGAACAAACGTGTCCCGGGTCCCGGCCATTGTTTCGTCTCTGTGCAATATATATTGTCAATAATGTTTGCATTCATTCAGCGTCATCACAATTTCTACTTGAAGTAAACTGCTACGTTACTGGTGCGTGACAGCACTGTTTCATTGCTAGTGGTTGTTCCGAAACGCGACGCCAGCAACAAACCAATTCAAGCAGGTTTGTCTTGCGACTCGTTGGCATTCATTTTGGGTGCAATGTACTGCGCGCACGACCACGTGCCAGGTGCGTGCACACGATACTGCGCTGTCTCACCACCGGCCTCCAATAAACGCTCGACCAAAGTCCGAACATTGCGCTTTCGACGCACCTTGAAGATCAAAAAAACATTTATTCTACGTCAGTCTTGAAAGTTCCATCTTTTGGTGGTTTGGTGAGCGCAACAAGAAAAACAGAGACTGATTGTTTGATTGATTTTATCGAGTTTCGAAAGCCCAACCACGAGCTGTCTGCTGTCGTCTGCGCCATAGGACTGCGAGGTCAGCGACAGCTGTGCGCACAGCGAGTGCACGATCTTGCGTTGCTCTTTGCTGAGGTCGGCCGAGAACGACAGCTCCGTCTCCGGCCGCTCGGCCGACTTCACGCAGAACTCGTCGAGCATCGCGCGGACGCCACGGCGAAATTGGGCCGCGTTCTGGACGGAGCCACTGCCGAGGCCCTGACGACGGAACACCTCTTGCACACTCACAGGCTCGCTGATTCCCTGAAACACTGAATTGAACGCACTGATTGGCAAACAACGTGTCCCACCTGCGTTCAGGCTAAGGAAATAAGCATTAGCCCTGGCGTCATTTTGCAACGATGACACACATTTGTAGGTAAGAGTCGGTTTACTCAAAATCCTGACGGTACGGTTCGGTAACCGTCATTTCCGACCACAACGGCAATACTAATCATCACTGAGGTTTCGCTTGAACGCAGGTGGGAAACGCAGTTCAGCTAAGGGGGATTTAGCAGTTTTTTATTGTCGATCCTGCACGACACTGTTTGCGCACTGGATTTAGAACGACGTCTGTGCGTACGGACAAAAAACTGAATGGTGTTTTCGCCTTCAGCAACATTGCCTTGCCACGGTCACCTGTCCGTGTTTGCCGAGTCCACCTCCTTTCCATCCCATTTTCAGCATCAGTTTGCTGGCGACAGCGTCCGCGTGCCCACCGCCCCCAACGTTCCTTGCAGCACTCGCTTTTGTGACATCGTTGAAAATACTTTCCACACTGATCGACTGTTGACTGCGGTCAAACGAATCTTTCACCTGTTGAGCAGAGAACAGCTTGTCCCGTTTTTTCATGATGTCAACGAATGGCAGCACTGACCGTCAACGCATAGCAGTGCTGCGCCAATCGATCCAGCGCACTCACACAGCAATTTTGTTTCGCTTCCTTCTTTGTGCCACCAGTTGCACTGCAGAACAGTTGCTGGTCAGCGAACAAATACAGTGAACAGCTGAAAACGTTGAAAGTGGCCTTTCGCAATGCAGTGTAACACTTCAATGACGAGCACCTGCATCATTTGTTTTAACGTTGACATTTTGTGCATCTTCCAGTCCAATCAGCTTGCGGGTGCATGCATTGTCGCAAGAGACGGTGCCACAACCGTAAAACTGTTGCACCACCAGACCCGGTCAATGATCCTGTTGTAAACAGCAAGGCGACAACGACCACCAAGAAAACCCAACGTACACATGTTTGCCAATTGGCTCGTCATATTCATCGGTGAAACTATGCTGCACTTTCGAGACAGACAACGAACAATGGAGAACAGTAGCGGCACTTGACCATGCCCGACTTATCAGCACAACCGAGTCACGAAGCTCACTCGACAAACGCTCTGTCGCTTTGCGATGTTCAAGTGGCCGCTGACAACCTGAAAACAAGGCCAACAAGCAAAATGCGATGAATGCAAGCAATCGTTTGCTGGTTTTGAAATTACTGAGCCATCGAAGTGATACGACTGATGCAAAGATACATTGGTTTTATTCAAAAGAACAAGCAGCGAAATTCATGCAGTTGTTTCAAGCTTTTTACACTAAAAAGGCGACAATAATTAGTCATCTTGAAATTTTAGACTGAGCGAGCAGCCAGTCTACATATGAGACGTGCGGGTTGCTCAATGAACCGATTCAGGCCACGGAATGTTTTTTGCAACGTTAGAACACCATCAACAAACATACAATTCACTTGGACAAAAACCATGAAACAAATCACGTGTCACTGAATGGAGCGCACTGAACAATAACTGGCAAATCAAACAATGAATCAAGTGAAGCCAAGCGCAATCATTCAGTGGGCACACCGGTTGTGATGTGTCGCTGCAGTGTTTCGTCGGTGACCGGCTGTTCACTGGTGAGCAAGCAGTAGGCAGCGTCAGTCTCAAACAGACGATGATGCCGCCGACGGATGCAAGCGAGTGCGTCCGCGTGCAGCTGCTCACGGTTGTCAGCCGCTCGCTCTGCCGCCAGCTGTTTGGCGCCCTTGAACGTGCGCGCACACACACGCACGCCGTCCATCGTCAGTGACCTGCGTCAGGTAGCAATGAAAAACGTCATGACGCACATTTGATGTTGATTGAAAGGTGTCCAAGTGGAATGACAAGAACGTCAGACTCGAGAAATGTCACTACTGAAATGTCGTTGACTGCCACAGACCACTGTTGTGACCAGCCGACCAGCTGGCACTGTTGCACGTCAATGCTGATTGCCAGCTGTTTGCACGCCACGTCCAGCCGTTCCTGTGCCGTACTTTTCGAAGTTGATTGATCGTCCGTGGACAAGAGCCCCCGAAGGTCACTGAATCGCTGTTCCATGTGCGAAAACAGAGCACTGTCGGGCGCGAGCCAGCCGTTGCGTCTGTCATCCGTGGAGAACAACGCAGCGGACGCACCACCGCCGGGCACACTGCGCTCGCGCACTTGCAAGTGACGTCTCTGCAAAGCACACATCGTCAATTGACATCTTGTAATTCTACATTTTCCCGGGACTTGAAAAAACCGGTTTCTGCCAACCTTATTCCAGGAGCACTGTCGTTAATTGTTCGAAAAGAAACCACTCTCAAATGAACGCCGTTGTGAAATCCCAACCGAGTTCAGAGAATTCACATTCGAAGGTGCCAAGGTTATTGCCAACACCGTTGTTGTTGGAATATGTGAATGAGGCGTGGCAAAATTATCCGGCACGACACGTCTCAGTCATGGAGCAAAAAACAGCAATCCAGTTGTTTATCTTTGGAACGTGTGCTCGTTTATACAAGCATTCATACATGACGTGCCGTGACGTGCCGTGCCGGATATATACAGGTCGTGCATGAAATAGCCAAAAAGTAGTCAAACCATCTGCAGAAAAGACACCAGCCGAGCCTGGCAAAGTTCTGGTGTGACTGAAAACAGTGCAATTTGTTAACCTTACCACAGTGACGTTGCACGGTCAAGCACGCACGCATAAAAGACATCACAGCAACGCATGTGGCTGCGTGTGTTTGTTTGCTAACATTACATCACACTGTTAGTTAACCGAATGCGCTGCTTTCAGCCCGGGACATGCCAGCATTGCAAAACGTACGGCCAACGCTTTGCACGCCAAATCGCACGCAGCCACTTTTGCGGTTCGTTTGTCGGCGGCCAACAACTGGCAGACGAGCACGTTTTCAACGAACAACTGCACGACCAGCACCGGCACCGCTTGCAACACCTGCAGACGCCATTGCGCAGACGCACGCGAGCACACACGGTTGAACAGCTCCAGTGCGCCGAGTGAACTGAACGCACATTCGCAATTGTGGTCGGTGTTCGATGTTGCATCGAAACGTTGAATGAAACGTTTCGTCATTTTTCAAAATTACAAAACCTCCTGCAATCAAACGTCGGCTGCTAGTCACCTCGGTGCGACCGCCAGTTCAACGGCGATTTTCCGCAGCAGCGCGAGCGCCGTTGCGTGCTGCGGTTGGTCGGCGGCACACGACTCGTCCGCGGTGCCCTGCGCACTCTGAAACACGTGCTCGGCCGCAACACGCTGCCTCTTTGCGCTGGACGCCTGCTCGACGCTGCGTGTGCCTGGCGTCGAACGCTCCTGCTCTCTCTCAGACAAGTCGCGTCTCTTCCCTCGATCATCTGCGACAAAAGCGATTCGGTGCACTTGAAATCATTTCCATCTGTCACTCACACCGACACCACAAAACAATTTGTACATTCTTCACATCCAAGAATGTTGTTTTTCTTTCCATCATGGTGATGACTGATGGTGACCATATGCGTCTTCAATTGATTGAGCGACTTCAACTGGGTGTAAAGTTCTGGTAACAAATAAAATACCAACTGAGGACTTCAGTGTCGTCGTCTGCTCCACCGAATGTTCGCAACACAGCGGCACGACGACGCTGCCTGTAGTCGTCTGTGATGTTGCACGACATCTGCGCCACCTTGCTCATCAACTCGTCATTGTATCTGTCCATGTCATGTGCCATCTTATTTTGGCGCTTTTCGCTCGCAGTTACATTCAAAACATTCCGTAAAACTACAAAGCTAAACCGGAGCTGGAGCTGATCCCTGATCCCAATGTTTCACCCCTTCAACAAAGCTGTCAATCAAGGCACTTTCACTTTGTTAAAAAGGCTTCACTTAGGATTAGGATTAGGTTCAGGATTAGGAACCTACAACGACTTCATTAGGATTAGGATTGGGCTTAGGATTAGGAACCTACAACGACTTCATTGAAACCGAACTAAAACAACAAAACAGACTGTAAACTTGGCTTTGGTTTAGTAATGTAGGCAAAGCAAAACATTCCGTTGCATCAAGACAACACATAATTTTGGCATTTTTCTTGTGCAAAACTATAATTTTTGTCACTATTCTTCGTGAAACTTCAGTTCTTTGTCATGAATGAGAAAGAAAAATTTGTTCCTGATCCTGGCCGTCTCATCCAGATTCCAGACAAACTCACTTGCAGCCTAGAAACTCGATATTGATGAACATTTGCGACAAGCAAATCAATCGATTGTTGTCAATTGTGTTCCAGTGACGAATGAGAAACTCTGAGCGCAGTTTCCATTGGTCGTCACTTTCCCATGGCAAACGCAAATGCTCCAATGTTTGCTCGTCAGACTGCAACATGATGCCCGGCCAACCGCAATGCGCAAATAACGCACTAATTTTTGTTCTGCACTGCAGGTTTCCCCTCGCTTCTGGTAATCTGGTTTAATCTTGATTAGTTGGACCCAGTACCGAAGGCGAAAGCAAATTTTCGAGGGGGGGGGTGTCGTCACGTGGGGGGGGGGTGCCGAAAATTTTTCAGTGGGGGGTGTCAGTCATGGTACAGTGACACCCCCCCCCCAGTTGAAGGAGAGTAACCGTGTAACAGCTGGATGGGCCATGGGGGGTGCACTATTGTAGAAAATTTTCTGGGGGGGTGCACACCCCCACCCCACCTAGGGTTAGGGGCTTTGAAAAAAAAAATTTTTTTTTCGTTTTTTTTTAATTTGGATTTTTTTTTCAAACTTAAAAAAAATTTGAAAATTTTTTTTCTACTTTGCTCTGAAAATTCGATTTATGGCATAATTTTTTGAAAGTTCAAACCAAATTTTCTTCCCAACTTCTTTGTGTGCTTAGGTACATGTCATTATTTGGTCATTTTGACCGACGTACTCCATGTTTTTCGATTTGGATGACTTCCAGAGTCAATTTTTAGCGTTGAAATGACTTCACTGAATTGAAATATCGTTTCAGAAATCGTTTTCTTGCAACTTAGAACATGTTTTTTCAGTCGGTAGGCCATGAGATGAACATGATATCTTGTTGATTGGCGTACGTTACAGGTCTACAATGGAGTTGTGCGATATATTGTTAAACAATTGGAGCGGGGATGTTGGTTAATACCACATCACACGACCGTTTTTCAGATACCCGATAACATGACCACATGTTAAAACTTGCGTGCTGAGCTAAACTAACGTGTTAAACTTGCGTCTGTCAGTTGCCCGCAACGTGATCGCGAAATCATGGTACGTGTTTTCGATACGATGATTTGAAGAGTGGGCTCTCGCCATGTGGCAGATAGCATAGCTGGTTGAACCTGAAAGTAAGTGTCTTGGGGGGGGGGGCGACCGGGTCGACAGGGGTTGCCGACTTAGCTACAGCAAACAGGAATTTTTGAACACAGTCAAATTTTGGTAATTTTCTAAAGAGGAACAACTAAGAACGGTTCAATATTCAAGGACACGTCGAAAATTGTCCTGTTTTACTGAAGAAAATGCAACTTTCCCTCTATGAAATGGACATAATTTCAATAAAACACGATTTTCGCTCTTATAGTTTTCCGGATCGTTCTGAAAATAGTCTAGATGAACTCAGCTCGACGAGACGCTTCGAACAAACCTAACTTGTAAAAAAATTTTTTTTTTTGAATTTTTTTTAATTTAAAAAAAAATCCGGATTTTTTTTCCCCTAACCCTAACGTCCCCACCCATGAGATTTTTTCGCTCAAATTTTGAAGGAAAAACGCTAAATTTTGCTGCAAAATCTTTGAAATTACAATGAAGAATGTCAAGTTATCATTTATTTAGCTTATATTATGGACTTTAAAGACAAAAAATCATGATTTTTGAGCAAAAATTCATGATTTTTGGGTGGTCCGAGAAAATTTTTGGGGGGTGTCACTGTTACTTAGGTCCATCTAGGGGGGGGGTGGGGGGGGTGTCTGGCAAATTTCGAGGGGGGGGTGTGGATGTCCAGTGTCAGGTTTTGGGGGGTGGGATGGGTGTCGCGGGACCCCCCCCCCACCCTCCCCCACGCGGAGGTCTCGGGTGCTCTGGGGGGGTGTACCCCCCCCACCCCCCCCTCGTCTTCCCCGCCAGTTTTATAAAACTTAGCAGTTCAGTTGTGCCTTGTGCTACACCTAGAGTTCAAATTTTTTTAAACTTTAAAAAACTTTTAAAAAAATCGGGATAAATAAAAAAATTAAAAAACGAAGTGTGACCATCAATTATTATTATTATTTGTTTGCGCGCCGGTGGGCATTGATGAAACTACAGACCCGCACCCGACCCGACCCGATAAAAATTGTGTGATAAAACTACAGACCCGATGTCGGGTCTGGCTAGACCAGAAAAGCGTTGATAAAACTACAGACCCGATGTTTTTGAAAAAATGCTCAAAATTTGAAAAAAAAATTCAAAAAAATAAAATTGGCCTAAAATCGGTCTAAATAAACCTTATTGGGTGGAAACAGGTTGCAAATATAAAAAATGTTTTTGCTTGGCGGGAAATTCAAAGATTGAATCAAAATGTGTCTGGTCACGGTCAGTTTTGTTTGCTTCACGCGGCTGATGTTACAAGTTCCATATATGAGGGTGTGGCTCTGCGAGTAACAAAAAATACACGGCAGTTCTGGGCTCTTATTGGCTGCTCATGTTATCGATTTCCCAACGTGCATGAGCGTCGAATATCGAATCAGGATTTCCTGGATTTCACGCGTTCATTATTGTTGCTGCGTGCGGCTGATGTTACACGTTTCGTATATGAAAGAGTGTGGCTATGCGAGCAACAACACGACAATGCTGTACTGTGCAGGGCATATACGAAACGTGTAACATCAGCCGCGTGCAGTAACAATAGTGAAAGCGTGAAATCCAGGAAATCCTAAATCCTGAGCCGACGCTCATGCACGTTGGGAAATCGATAACATGAGCAGCCAATACGAGCCCAGAGCTGCCGTTTATGTTTTGTTGCTCGCAGAGCCACACCCTCATATATGGAACTTGTAACATCAGCTGCGTGAACCAAACAAAACTGACTGTGACCAGACCAGACACGTTTTAATTCAATATTTGAATTTCCCGCCAAACAAAAACATTTTTTATATTTGCAACCTGTTCCCAGCCAACTACGTTTATTTTGGCCGATTTTGGGCCAATTTTATTTTTTTTTTGATTTTTTCAAATTTTGGAGCATTTTTTCAAAAACATCGGGTCTGTAGTTTTATCAACGCTTTTCTGGCCTAGACCCGACCCGACATCGGGTCTGTAGTTTTATCACACAATTTTTATCGGGTCGGGTCTGTAGTTTTATCAATGCCCCGCGCCGGTTCCGGAAACCATAAGGTACCAAACTCCGGCGGAAACGGCAATACTGCCCCGAGCCCAATTTACCCTCGGCTCTGGAGGGAGTAGACCATTAGATCTTGTTGGTTACTTGATAGTTGTTCTGGGGGGGGGGCGCCCCCCCCCCAAAAATTTTCGAATTTATCTCTATCAGACAGGTTTTTTTTGGCTCAGCTATTATCTATCTAAAAAAAATTATCAGCCAGCTATCTATCTAAAAAATTTTGTCTTCGAAGACATAAAATGAGTCAATTTTTGACCAAAATTGACCATTTTTGCTCGTAATTCTTGAAAATTTCGCTAATTTTAGATAAAATACGCGTTTATACTTAATTTTTAGTGTATTTTTAGCATTATTTTGCTGTTTTTATAGCTTTTTAGCGTTTTAGCTATCTATCTATGAAATTTCAAAATTTTGACCGGCCTCCCCCCAAAGTCACATGGCCCCCCCAAAAGTTCATGATTTTTGGGTGGTTCGAGAAGATTTTGGGGTGTCGCCGTCGGTGGGTGAAGAAAATTTGGGCGGGGGGTCGGGGTGTCTTCATGGGGGGGGGGGGTCACAAAGGTTGGCTTAATATTTCCGATTCAGACAAGGTGACAATTCGTCTCACATTGTGAATTCTGAGCGTCCGAATTAACTGCACTATCGTTTTTAAGCGGTATTTTGGTTGCCGTTTCGTGGCGTCGTTATCATAATGGACCAAATTTCAAACCGGTAAGCTTTCATTCAGTTGAGCTGGGGCGTTTGGGCGTTTTGGGAGTCAAAATGCAAGATGATGCATGATATCAGTTTGGATAAGGGGTAAATAAGGTTAACAAAACAAGTTCCGCCAAACGGGACGGGGGTCATTCGGGAGGCGCTTGCACATCAAATGTGGTTCTTCGGACTCCCTGATTGATTCAGCTCAACTTTGATTCAATTTTTTTCTGCGGTTTGCGCTTTTATTTCCGGGATACGAACACCGCGCCAGACACCGAGACGGACAGAAAACACCAGACACCTGTTCGGAATTCGCGGTCAAGTGTGGTGTTTTAATAAGTGGGTTGAAGTGAAGTCCACCAAACTACGAACAAAAGCTCGCAGGTGTGCCTTGTAAGAGAAGCCGGGCGGCTGTCGTAAGCGTTGCCGCTCGAGAACCTGTCACACTATGAAAGCTTGCCAGACAAAAGTATGTGCATGTTATTTTATTTTTAATTTGTTTATTTTAAATTTGTATTTGATTTGAAGCAGCATTTGTTTTGGAGTTGGATTTGTGGAACAGTATTGTGAGCAGTGAACACGGAGATCAATGAATCAGTCTAGTAGTGGCATCACTTTTCAGTTGTCGCGACAAAGAACCATGAAGTTTTGCACCACAGGCCCCACAAATGTCACTTCCTTTCCATTTTCTGGGAAGGCCGCTTTCTCCTCGCTCATCTGCACACGCCCGAGATGTTCCACACCATTTTTGTCTGTGATCACGCACGGTGCGCAGTCCTTCACCTTCACCGGACGCCACTGACCACCGACTTTGGACGCCACCTGAAGAATAATAAACGACCTAAAGAATAATAATGAAGTTGTTCTTTTCTTTTCAAACAGCACATTCAACCAACGCTATATGGCTGCCAGCTGATGTTGAATCCAGCGCGCCTCTTGTCGTACACAAGGACTTGCAAGTTGCCAATTCTCTCTTTGTATTCGTGGTTCAGAAATCCAAATCGCGCCCGTATGCGACCAGCCTCGTTCCATATGGCGCCCATGACCGGCTGACCATGCATGTACCACAATGCGACGCACGACATTGCCTGCGGTCCAGAGACGCCTCTCAGAGGGCGATCTGCATGCATGTATATACATTTTAAAAAATAGTTCTTTTAAACTTGAAACACAGGTTTTGTAAACGGTACAACAACTGACCCAACGCTTGAATAGGGTGCTGAGCACGAGCAAATGCGTCGCCTTCTTTTAGATCACTCCAGATGTCTTCATAGATCTTTGCTTTTGGTATCTCATCTGGCGGTCCAGGGTCATAGAAGTTGCGCACAATGGTCAACATGTTGCCGAGATTGCAGGTTTTGACGACAGTTCCGCCAGCGAGAGAGAACGACGCTGTTTCTGTGGACATTTCAATGTTGCCACAGTAAAGCTCTCCGTCGGGGCCAGGCATCAGCAACGGTGCAACGTCGCCGCAGTGAACGAGCGACGAGTTTGGCTTGCGGCGATTGCTCCAAGGCACCCACTCGTACGTGAAGCCGCAGTCGCACCAGACGTAGTGCGGGTGGCGCGTCATGTCGTACTGGAGGATCTGGATCTGGCCGCCGAGCTCATGGGCGCCCGTCAGTTCTTTGTTTTTGTACGGGAACGAGCACTGCACGACGCCGCCGTCGTTCCACGCGCGTCCACAAACCGGCTTGCCGTGCTTGTACCACAGCGCAACGTACTGGTTCTGTTGGCCCTTGACGCGCACTGGACTGTCCGGAAATGGCTCACCGATCTGCACCCACGCCCACGAGTCTTCGCTTTGCTTTGTCGATATGGTCATGATGACGATGCTGTTAATGTTCAGTTGTTGTGTTAAGCAATTGTGGTTTGCGAAGCTGAGAATGAAAAATCACTCTGAGCTGAAAACAGTGAAGAAATAATGACAAATTACGTATTTTTATATTGTTCCTGTGGCAATTAAAAGCTAAATTCTGTGCACGCAGCAGTGATTATTGCAATTACCGTAATTAAAAACGCGACACAGGAGACACCTCAGTAGCAGTGTAACAAACAACTGGACCGCTAAATGCCATATTTTCAAACTCCCGTGTCGTGTTCAACAATCAAGTTCAGATCAGCTGATTGTATAAATCAACTCACACTCACAACAATTTACTCGTTCAGTCTTCGTTTACTATCCTCATAACTAGTACTAGTATCCACTTTTTTCTGACGCACATCATCATGACCAACGTCGTTTCGACCTACATCTACGCACAGACGCCTGACCCAGGTAAACACCGCTGGTATATCGTTTTTTTTTGAGTTGACATCATGCTTTTGCTCCACAGCAAAAGTCAGAACGACGCATTACATGACTTGAGAGTTGCCACTGTACATTGTTTCAGGTAAATCCCAGAAAACTGCCTATATTGGCTCCATATCGCAAGAACCAAGTGCCCCGCAGCCGGACAAAACAGCAATTATGGACATGGAGCAGACGCAGGCACAGACGGCCACCATGCCTGTGAAAACGGCTGCAAGCACAAAAACAGCTGTGCAGCCAGCGCCCTCGTTGGTGACCGCCGTGATGCCTGTGGAAACGGCTGCAAGCACAAAAACAGCTGTGAAGCCACCCTCGTTGGTGACCGCCGTGACGCCTGTGGAAAGTGCACGCACGGCCGTGATGCCGGTGGCAGATGTACAAACGGCGATCATGCCTGTTCAAAACCAGAGCGCAAGAACCGCCATTATGCCCATGCAGCAAGGCCAGAGCGCAAGAACCGCCATTATGCCCATGCAGCAAGGCCAGAGCGCAAGAACCGCCATTATGCCCATGCAGCAAGGCCAGAGCGCAAGAACCGCCATCATGCCCATGCAGCAAGGCCAGAGTGCCAGGACAGCCGTGATGCCTGTGGCGAGCGGGGCAGATGCGCGCACGGCTGTTGCGCCAGTGCAACAAGGCGATAACAAAACTGTGCTGATGCCAGGTTTGTGTTATCTTTCTTATTAAACGTGTCCATTTGCGCGCACAGATAGCGAAAATAAATATGTAATTCGCGGCTGCGCGCGCGGCGAAAAAAATTGAACGTTATCTGACGACAATTTTGTGCTAGAAAATAAAAAACAGCAGATTAGAATAATATTGTGGGACTGCGCTTCCGCGCGTCCCACGATTATTTTGTTTCACGAATCAAAATTATTTTAATCCATCGGATTACCGTACGTTCGGGCGCAAAACGCGCGTTCAGTTTTCAGCTGTGCGGCTTTTCCATAGATCCATTCAACATTGCACAAAAAAGATAATACGATACATACATGTAGTGAAGAAGTGTCACGAATACATTTGATATGTCCTTTTTGTCATTTATTTTGTATGTTCTGTTTGATATAATGACAGTCTCATACAGCTCAGTCAACCGGCTTGGTATCGACTTACTGTGGCCAAGCGGGCCCAAGTGCGCAAGCAACCCCCGTGGCTTCGTTCTACATTGCCCCTGAGATGGGCGGTGGCGGTGCAGCTGCTGGTGGAGCTGCTGCTGCTCCACGTCCTGGCATTGTGTCGACCTACATGAAGTGAATTGTCTGTGTGTGATCCCACAAATGCACTAAGAACAAAATAAAATCTTATTGTTGGAAACTGCGGAAAAACACGAAAACAAAGTATGTGCGAAACAGTAACTTTGGCGGTTTTGGAGTGTTATGCCTTTCCCTTTTTACCATTATGCCCCTCAGACGATTTGCTAAACCTCACCCCATGCTTTCAGTTAACAGATAAGAAACTTACCACTACCAGACACTTACCAGCAAACCAAAATTACGACGGTCACTGCTGTGGCGTGGCGTTCATTTTATTCAACTGTGGATTGGCAAAAAAAAATCCAAATTTAAAAAAAACGAAAAAAAATAAAAAAAAATTTTTAAAGCCCCTAACCCTAGGTGAGGTGGAGTGGAGCCTAAAGCTTCATTACTAAAGCGCACGCGCACGGCATCGGCATGCTCATGCTCATGATCCACTAGCGCGCGTGCACACGCTCCGGCCCCAACAAGAACTTGTTCAAAACGCAATTGTTCTTGCATCTTCCTTCTTGAAAAGGCTTGGCTTTGGTTAGGATTAGGTCAGGATTATGTTTAGCTTTTGAATTAGGCTTTAGGATTAGGTTTTGGTTTAGGCTAGTTTAGGCAACGTCTGCCAACATCAGTGGTTTGTTTTAGTACGACAGGCCAACCGGTGAGGTGGAGTGGAGGTGCCCGGTTTTAGGGGGGTGACACGGTGACCCCCCC